>BLKR01009176.1:0-166018 GCA_011170035.1 Teleogryllus occipitalis
TTCTTCTTTTTCTTCTTTTTCTTTTTCTTCTTTTTCTTCTTTTTCTTTTTCTTTTTCTTTTTCTTTTTCTTTTTCTTTTTCTTCTTTTTCTTTTTCTTTTTCTTTTTCTTCTTTTTCTTCTTTTTCTTCTTCTTTTTCTTCTTCTTCTTTTTCTTCTTCTTTTTCTTCTTCTTCTTTTTCTTCTTCTTCTTTTTCTTCTTCTTTTTCTTCTTCTTATTATTATATTTAATATTCACAATTTCACTCAAAACTTTATGAAAACTGTTCATATCTCAAAAAAATCTGTGTATGTTCCAATTTAAAATTGTAGCTTCAAAAGGGTAGATTTCATTGAGAACAAAATGTTTATCTTTAATAATAAAATTGTAGGAGGCTGTTTAAAATTTATTAAAATTTTTTAACGTTCCAAAGATTTTTAAAAAATCTTCGACATTCTTGAAGTATATGTTGCTGGATTTCTGGATTTTAGCAAACATTTTAAAGAAAACATTGGAGGCCAGTTTTGAGAAAATTTGGCAAATGACCAAAGAGCTTCATGTTAAATAATCTCAAAATAAAAGTTTCAAATTTGCAAGTCTTTTGTGTCGCACCAAATCAGTTGGGGAATTTACGAAATCATTAGATTTCTATTTAAATGTAAATGTTGTGTACACAGTGAAGTACTCAGTGTTTTTGTTATGAACTGTGAGTTGTACAAAATATTCTAATTTAATCAATGGACATGTCTGGACCTCAGAGATCAAGAGTCCCACCTCAAAATTTCCTTACTGTACAGGAAGAAAGAAAAACTATCTGCTCCCTAATTTGTAACATTGGAATTGCAGCTTTTATTACAAGATTAAGTGGACATTAGTAAAGTTGGGGATTACCACTGTATACATCTAAATAGATTTTTCGTGGAATTACTGTGATGATTCAGAGGCACTCCGTAAATATAGTGGCATATTGCGGGCGAAGGCTGCAATTAGTGAACTTCTTATTAAACTAATATCAAAACCTGAAAATTACTGAAAATGGACCCACAATTACTGCCATTCAATGTACGATGAAAACAAATATGGCAGTGTTGAGTACAATAAAAACATGAATGAACATTCTTTTTGTGGTAACCTATTCCTGGTATCAGATTCTTTTCACCTCTAAATTCAAGAACGCACACAATAAAAATGAACAAAATAAACTATTTTGGTTGAATAGAGTGTAATAAACTAAATAATATGACTTAGGTTCTATTTTAAGATTTAAAAAATTGTAATTTCAAAAATTGCAGTCAGTATTTTTTGGACACCCTCTGACAAACTGCACTATGCTACGAATGTGTATACAAGATGTTTTCACACACAGCTCATTTCTTTTGTTTTGTTGATTGTCAAGATATAATCATAAGTGCTCTGTTAATTCAATGTAAGTGGCATATATGTAAGAATTTTTGTAATAAATATGATTATTATATTGTAAAACATACATAAATGACACTTTTATTTGTAATCTGTACAATACACAATAATAATGATTGTTCATGCTGAAATGTTCTTTCGAATTACTGAATATTTTAGACTTTGAAATTGAAATACCTAAATATCGGTCAGTGAAATTTTTCTCTACCCCGGGCGACTGACACCCATGCTAAGGTACCGTTTCAAGATACGGCTGAATACTAGTTGCAACATTATAATATTGCATAACCATTACAAATAATCCAAGAAAGTATGACCAACACACAAATCTCTTTGTTATATGTGTGAAAGAGAAAATCGACAGTATTTCAGTTGTAGTGTTTTTCCTGGTCTCTCTAATCTTTTCCTGTCTGGTGTACTCGAGTATTAACCATTTTTTGCGTACAGCAAAGTACAGTACAGTACAGTACAGTACAGTACAGTAGAGTACAGAACAGTACAGCAATACAGACTTGCTTAATCAGAACTAATATAAACTTTATTGTATTGCACATGAAGAGTCCAGACACTTTGGCTTATTTGCAATCAATCACCCCCTTCATTTCTCAAACATTTTTATTTAATTACTCTAAAGAATATCAAAAGTGAAATAATGATTATTTATTTATAAATGATGAACTAAATTATCCTTTGCTTATTTCAGGCTTGTAGTGTCTCAAAATGGAAGAGCTTTACATATTGTATTTCCACACCAGTTCCTTGATTCTCCTGAGTGGTTTGGAGTTTCCACTGATGAATACTTCCAGGTAAGAAAATTTACCTAATTCTAACTAATGGTTATATAAATTTTTGCAAAAGTATACCTACTAAGGTACACTTAATTTGGAAAACATTTATATTTTTAGCCACATATTTATGTTAACAGGTGTCAATTACTGCAATGGAAGAATCTCGTGTTCTTATTTGGCATCGTGACAAATTGAAGTTGACAATCATCACGGACCAGTTCCTGCAAGCAGTATTTGATCATATTTTGGGGCGTGATGTTGTTAAAAAGCTTATGCAGGTGTGATATTAATACATTTTGCAGAATATGTTCACATATGGTTGCATATACTCCACTGGAAGTGTTACAGTCATCCAATTCTAATGGTTCATTTGAAACTTGCTGCTCTGTATCCTACAAGGTAGTTTGCCTCCTTTTGTCTGAAGAGTCTCTCACTTTCTCAATTTACTTTCCTGCACAATTTTTATAAACATTAACATTTGTTAATTATTACATCACTAACCTTTATCTAGAGTGGTGTACCCAGGTGAGGGGGCTAATGGGAATTCAGTTCCCCTCCAAACTAATGATGCATTTTGAAAAATATAGCTTTTACTAATTTCCTATACTAAAGAAGGTCACTCATTATATCTGTTGTTAAAGTGAACAGTATTTTCTAAAAGTTAACAGGTAATCATGTATTTTAAATTTGTATAAATGAAAAATTCTTTATAAAGAAATGTCAACTTAGCTGGGCACTATATGTATCCCCCAGAGAAAAATTCTGGTTGCCTTCTGATTATCTGTCATCCCCCAGGAATGTAAATAACATGATAAAATTGTCTGACTGAGACCAACTTCACCACTTTGCTTCAAAAGAAAATGAATGGAAATTTTTGAAACCTCCATTGACATCTAAACAAGAGTAAATGAAGTTTTCATTGAATATTTTAGGTACAACTAGAACCTTTACTTTATTAGAGTGAACTGCTCCTGGCTCTCATGTAATGTTTTAAGATTAGACTGGGAAATAATTTCAATGTAAATAAACAAGGATAGTACTTAGGAAAAACTAATTATGCTTCATGCTTTTTCAGTGTAAGAGGATTGGTGTAAAATAATAAGAATTGTTTTTATGTTTGTGAAGTTAATTTCTGATTTGTGAATGAATTCAGCTTCACTTCTCTATGATAGTTTCAACACCTTTCATATGGCCTTCTACACAAATTTAATGTAACGTGTTTGCATAATTCCTCAGGTTAGTGAAACAATGGCAGCAGCCCACAATGGCCATCTCCCCAATAGCTTAGAAGATGGGGAAGATAAGCCAATGTTGGTGGTTAAAAAGGCTGGAGACGGTCCTGGAATTACTGCGCTCATAAATCGACAACTACAAGGTAAGTGAGTGTGTACATGTGTGTGTGTGTGTGTGTGTACAGAATACTATTTGTATTCATTAGAAGTATTTTTGTGTTTAATTGAATACCTCCCTTGTATCATTTCCTCTAATTGTATCTATTTTTGTATGTTTGCTCTGTCATTATTTTAGAGTGTTTGCATGGTCATTAATTTTTTTTTATTGTTTGTGGTGTGTGGAGAAATATAGTTACAATATTTATGTAGGAATATCTTTGCTAAATACTATAGGTGTAGAAAACTTTATTTACTATTAAAATAATTGTATTTTTAGACACAACTGCCCATCCCATTTTCTATATTATAAATTTAGAAAAGAACAATTTTATTTCATTCCAAATATTCAATTATAATTTGATTATTGTAGTTAAAATAAGAATTAGTCACATTTTCTTTATTTCAAGGAAGACTACCATACAAGTTTCTGAATATAATATAATAAATAGGATGAATCGGTCTGCTTGACTATTACTAAGAATTGAAAATAATGATAAACATAATATGATGCCTTCAAACTGACAAACATTTCAGCATTATAAAGTTGTTTAATGCTTTCTTATTATCAGAGACAACAGCAAGAACAAATAAAAGGTAAAGGGAAGTCACCTTAAATGGAGAAATATTATATGTAACACAAATAATAACTAATGGAAAGGATTTTTTACATCATTTATGATCTGTTTTGTGAGACCAATGAAAATATCAAGGAATATATTCTGAAGTCTATATCTTTGATGCCGGTGAATAAGCTGACAAGTCAAAAAAACTAAATTTTACAGGGGAGCAGAAAACAACTTTAAACTAATGCTATAAATAAGGGATTAATTATATTCAAACAAAACCTATATAAAAATAATTTTGTTTGAATATCATTAATCTCTGATTTAATATATTTAAATATTGTTTTTCGCTCTTCTGTAAAATAAAGTGTTTATGACTTATCAGCTTATTCACCAGGATCAAAGATATATAGATAAAAGATAATAATCATAAAAACTACAAGGAAGGAAAAGATTAATATTTTTCATTCATCTTTCTTCCATTGTGCATTTATTAACATTCTAAAGATCCCATTCTTTTCCATTTGCATTAATCTCCATTTAAAAATTGATTTATCTAATGTGCATTTAAGTGCTGCTAAACATTGTTTATTTTATTGCCCATTTTGTGATTATACACATCATTTACATTATTTCTGGTTGTCAGTATTTCTTTTATTAAAGTTCATAATTGATGAGACTGTATTAAAGGCTCTCATTGTTCATCATTTACTTGTGTAAATACTTGCTTTATGGTATTCAGAAATCTATTTATCAAGGAGTCGTTTGCCTGATGTGATTGTAATTGTGTCTCTCCCCATCACATTGTCTTATCTGTTGAGAGTGAAAGCTATTAGCTTGGAGAAAAAACTGAAAAAAAAAAAGAAATGATTATTATACAAAGTATACTAATAATATAAGGTACAAACTTTGTAAACAGAAACGGTCACTAAAGAGTACATATTTATCAATTGTGTTGCGCCTTCAATGGTTCAATAATTTTTATGAAAATTGCCAAAGAAACAGTTTTCTTTAAAAGAATGAAATTGTCAAAACAAAAGTGCAATCCAACAAAATAATTGGATTATAAACTGTAAGATTTTCAAATACAAAACAACATGGAGAGGGAGGGGTTAAAAAGGTGAACTGAACTTGATTGTCCTTGTGATATTGGTAGAAATCAGGGGAACAGGACAGGGGAGGAGGGGTCACAATGTAAATTAGAATATGTAAGTGCCATTAAGAAATTAATTGTATTACAAAACTAAAAGGAAAATTCCATGTGTCTTGAAAATTTGGCACGAGAGAGAAAACAATAGGCATTTTCTCACCTAATTGAGCAGAAATCTGATTATAAAGTTTTTGCCAGTTCTACATTAAACAACCGACATAGTTTTTGTACGCATGACGTGCTTATCTTCCTCACTTCTGAAGTAATTACTGAATGAAAATAAAATGCACATATAAAAAGCTTTGTTTATTTTGTGAATAAATGTACATCAGCACAAATTCTCTTGCAACAAAAATCCCTTTTCATTTACTGAATAACATTTCAATGAATTTTTTCAATTATTTCCTTCCAATATATGAAATAGATTAGTTTATTTCTTCTCCTGATTCTTCCTTCTGATATGTTGATTATGAAGATTGCAATATTGCATGAATGCTTGAAGTGAAAATGCATATTTGTGAGAATGTGTTAAAAAGTAGATTATGCAATTGAAACAAAAATACTTAAGATTTACTTTTCATGTGATAAATAAGCAGCTTGATTGAAATAATAAGCACACAACTGTTTTCAGAAATATTTGCCCTATCCCTTGTTTGCGTGCTAATGTGATTTTCAAATTTCAATTCTTTTTTTCTATTTTTAACATGAGTATATACAAAAATGCCTTGCTCCATGCAGAAATAAAAGAAAATTTTGCTTGTAGAATTTGAGAAATGTTGTTCTTTAAACAATGCAAATGTAGCCTAATTAATTACAACAATGCATTTTGTAGAATTAATTTTTTTTTTGTTATTATTTCTTGCTCTTCTAATTCATAGTTATGTTCATGAAGGTTATATATTATTATCAGATGTTAAAGTTATGTATTTATAACGTATGCCCTATTTAAATTGAATTGTGATAGCCATCTGCATTTTCATTAAAAAAAAAAAGCAAGGACCAATATTAGTGGTGAAATGGTGTTGAATTCAATTTTGCTCAGTCCTTGTGTGATTAATAGTGCTGTACTGAACAAAAAAATGGTTATAATTTGTGTTGTTATAAAAGGAAAAGCAATCACCAATTATAAATAATTCTAATAATTTGAAAGTATTTGTTAAAATGTTAAGTTATCAAACAATATTTGTATTAAAGAAAATGAATAGTTCAAATACACAGATTATTTTTACTTAAATGATATGAAAAGTATTTGTTTATGGAAACTTATTTAATATAAAGGTGAATATGTTTTTTTGTTTAGTGCCTTTGCTTCTTATAATGTTAAATACTGTAAAATTATCATTCTTAGAGTTAGATTCATGTCTCGAGATTTTCAAAAATAATACATTTGTAATCCTGAAGCAGTGCCCACATTTTAGAAAGCTTTCCTTTAGGTACCATTTGTTTGTCCAGTCTCATTGCATCATGATTTGTTTCAATTCATTTTCATTTCTTTACATATGTAAAAACAAAACGAAGGTTTTTTTGATTTTTGATAACAACACACACTCCAAATTAATTCAGAAAACCTTTAATAATGTTCAATTCACGTAAGTTCCTTTCATTACTAAAATTATTGTTTTGCTACAAAACTTTGATTTCAAAGTAAATCAATATTTTAATAAGAAAACAAGAGTGATTATTCAATATTGCACACACTCCTAATACCATGCATAGTTTACCATTTTAATATACACATGAATTAAGACAGGAAAATAGAATGTCCTTTAACAATTCATACTCCCATAAGCATTTTGTCATATGTATTAATTTTTAATGTGTTGGAAAAGGCATAAAGAAATTGATTGCATTTATTTATGAGCAATTTTTGTTCATATCTTGTGGTAACATAATAAATAGCTTGATTAAGGCATGGATTTGCATGAATTGCCTGGCCTGTGGTCTGTTTAAATTCTTTTACTATTTCTGTGGAGGGGAAAACACCAATATTAATATTTTAGATTTCCTAATGAATGCTTTGATTTAGTATTTGGATCAAGTTTATAAATAATCCTTTATTGCAATTTGCTTTGATTTGCTGCTAATTAAAAATACATAAATGACTCTTCAGTTTTTCTTTGAGCTGTCGAGCAATAAAATAAGGGATGGCAGAAGAAAAAAATTGGTGGTGTAATTCGAACTGAATTGAATTAATTAATTAATCAACTGACTGTTCCAAAAGGCTCCAGAAATTGATAACTTTAATGGAGAATTGCTTGCTGATAATTAAAACAAAGGGGAGGCAGATGATTGTGGTGCTTGCAAAATAATTGAGGAATGGAGAAGTTATATTTTTACAAAAGTTTTGAGCATGACTGCTACAATGTGCATTTAGCAACATGTATAATTTATTGAAATATTCAGCTTTGATGAACTAAATTGGAATGAAATTTTATTTGTGTAAATGTCTGTTTTGTGCTTCTATGCTTTTTTGAATATTAATTCCTGTTGTTGCAACCACATACCTGATTCTTGTCCATCTTTGTTTCCTGAGCAATTCCAAGCTTCTCGCATATTGGCTGTGTACGAGCAGTGATGAATGCTCTCGTTTGTTTTTTAACAGCCCTTGTACATGACAGCTTTTTTTGTAGTCTGTGTTTTTTGTTTGTTTTCCCATCCTGTTTATGTTTTGTAGAAGACTCCCAGTTGTGCGAGCATGACCCCTTGTTAACTCCTATGGGGCCTCGACCACTTCTGCACGCCAACCAACTGCTCAGCATTCTCACTGCAAGCCCTTCTGCAGCTAATGTTACCTTTAATCGAGAAGTTGCTCTATAGCTTGCAAAAGCATTGGTCAGCAGGTTCAGGTGAGTTGTTATTCAAATGGCCTGTCCACAGAATGTTAATGGAAAACCCAAGCATTTTTGAGGACTAAATTTATAGTTGGTGACATCTAATATATGATTTTCACTTTTTTTCCTCATTGTTTGAGGAATCAAAACATTTGTCACAACAAGGAAAGAAGCCATGAATGCACTTTTTTAAGGGTTTTGTTTCAAAATACTCTATTTATTTTGGGTCAATACAAAGAAACAATGATTTTTTTTTTCTTACAATTTCAGTATAATTTATCATTGCAGAAATGTGTGATGTGTATGTGCATAGTTTTTTTCTGTTTCATTGTATGTTAACTTCTCCCTTGTTTATATTAGTCAGTTTTTTTGTAAATAAGATTTGATGTTAGTTGGTGTATTTTATGTAAATGTTCTACTATAAATTTTTATCAGCTGTGTGTACTTGTACATTGCAAATGTAGAAAGTAAATGTAATTTCTTTCATATATGTTATTTTTAATCTTCATACCTTTAATAGAACAAATAGGTGTTGCTGAATATACGTGTACATATTGGTTGCAACTGATAGATACATTATTTTAGACCAGGTGGAGGGGCTGCATTACTATACTTGCTCCAATGCTCACGTTCTTATGTGAGTCCTTAATGCTTTGAGCTTTTATTATATAAAGCTGTCTCTCTTTCTGCCTAGGTATGCCTAGGATTAGGTACTATTACTGTGGTAAGTGGTCTGTTAATCTTCTGTGTGTCTGTTCACTCGCTTGTATTTTTCTGGCCTAACACTTGCTTCATTCTTCTAATTTAATGTTTCATCCCTTACCCTGATTTTGATAGATGTGATGTCCAGTATATTCTGCCTAAATTCACTTTTAAACATATCTAACACTTCATTGTTTCAGTGTGCTACCAGTGGGAATGGTACACTACCTCAAGCACAAATAATCTCATACTACATAGTGTTGTGGTGTATTCTCTTTTTTCAAAATCTTCAATGTAGCAAATGCAGGAACAACTTAATTTGTACACCGTTTCTCGTACTGATAATTATAATAGTACAAAGATAAATTTTCTCACTGAATAAAATGCTCTTTTTTATGTGTTCTTAACGATCTGCTTCCTGAAGAGCAAGATGTGTGTCCAATAGTAAATACATGGAAGATGCTTATTTGACATTTGAAATTATTCTCTTGTCAGAAAACATTCCACTTATCTGACCCTAAATCTGCTTACATAAAAGAAGCTTTTTCAATAATAAACACCTTCTGTGAGTGTCAATTTTGCACATTATGTTCTTCAAGAGCTTATGGAAAAGTATATTTTAATGGCAGTTCACTATCGTTGAAACCATTGTATTCTTCTTTGTGAAATCCAACTTGAAAATAGCATGTATTTGCATTAATTTATTTTGTTTATTTTGGCTCGTGCTGTTCAAGTCTTGAGACATGTTTCCTAGTACCTAGGGCTTCCTCTATTACAAAATATCAAGCTTATTTTTGAAAAAAAAAGTGAATATTGACGAGATTCACAAGTAATGGTGTTTCCATTAGTTTTACACCTGGAAGAATATGTTCATGGTCCTATTTGCTTAAATTAATAAGTGCTCAATTTGCATGAACTGCAACTTTCAATAATCAAATGCTGAAACCAACTGGAAACCATATTTTAAATGGTACTCCAGTAAAATTAAATTGTCGGCTGCTCCATTGCTTTAATTGTTTACATCTTGATCATGTGAAAAGTTGAACATGGCATGGCTTCCAAAGTTTACACAGTGAATTAGCATAATGTAATATAATAAATGATATGTCTGCTTTTTCATATTGCTCTGGTTGAGCCTGTGTACTCTGAATGTAGATGAGAAGACACCTCCTTCGAGACTGGATAATAGAGAGCTTATTACTTATAAATGTTATATTTCATGAAACACGACGCACAACATTTTTTTTTTCTTATATTCTCTATTCTATATTTTTAACTAGTCTACTTATGCATTTACAATGCATGCTGCTAGACATTTCTATCAAATATCTTTTAGCCATGAATGAATGGGTGAGAAATTTGAAAGGAAGAAGTCTGGTTGCTGTTACCTTTTCCATCATTTTTGAATTGTGTATTATAAGTTGTTTCTTCTACAATAGTGATGTTTCTGAAGAGAAATTGAATTTTAGTAAATGGCATAAAGGATCTTTCTTATGATTACAGACTTACTGATCTTGTTAATTAGATTTAAAAAGGCAATTGAGTAAATGGAATAAACATTACATTTACTTAATAATTTCAAAAAAGATCTTTATAAATACTGATTTACTTGTAGATTCAGTAATATTTGTCAATAATGTTCTATATTCTTTGGTCATATTTAACTCATCTTTTCTTTTATTTATAAGAATAAGTCCATAGAAAATCAATATTGCGTTTCCAATTGGTCTCCAACAATATATTTTGAACATTTACTCACTTTCCTTCATAATTTGCTGCTTTTTATGACACGTTCGCAAGTGTGACTATCATTGACAATATTATATGCAAAAAGTCTTGTGGCACAAACAAAACAGTAAAAACAATCTTGCCAAAGCAATTTCTGGTTAATGTGTTTTAAGGGCATTGCCTTTTTTAGATCCAGAAAATGTGAATTTTCTATACATGTCCTGCCCAGTTTTTAAAAAATGATTGTGGGGTGTTTTTGCAGCAGCCGACCCGAATGCTTGGCGACTTGGACGGATAGAAGAGGCAGATCATGAAACTCCTGTCTGAACCAAAGGAAATCAAGAACTGATGGTGATCAGTGAAGTGGTTGTGTATATGTACGTGTGAATGTTAAAACAACAGTTTCCAGTGTCGTACATATTTTTTCCTCTTGCAAGAATTAATTCGAAACATGCAAGAGTGCAAATTGCTTGTTTTGAACTTTTGAATAACTGCTTGCAAATTCCCTGTTGTGTAATGTCTTAATATTGAAATGATTGAGAGTGTATTTTGGAAAAGTACTCAACTTGTGCATGCTATATGTGTAGAATGATATTTTATACACTTGTATGTTCTTTTACATTGACCTTAGACATTTATTTTTCCATTTCCCCTACCATTATAATATTATTTAGTTTGAATAGTTCAAAACCAGCTAAAAATAACAAATAAAGCAATAGCTTTAAATAGAAGAGACTGATGCATCAAAAGGAGCTATAACGCTATTTGTTAATTATTTACACTTTTTGAGAGAACATGTAAAACTATGCATGCTGCAGCAGAACACTTTTTCTTTTTTAACTTGTCTCTTGCAGTTTATATGGAGATAGGTAATGAGTTTTCATGAATTTAGAAAATAATTCATCTACATCTCGGAAGCTTTACCTGCTAAAAGGTTTTTAATAGAATTTTTTTTTTTTTTTTCATTTGGCTGTAGCCTTTCAATTTGTACTTCCAGTGTTTAAGGAATTATAAACCATTAGCAAAGTTACATGTGCCATTTCTTTATTTCTGTGGTACTGAGTTGTCATAATCTGCATATCTCCACTATAAATATTATAAATGAATGCATAAAGAGCAAATAAACACTGTTGAGGTGCCTTTCCTTAAAAAAACATTTAGAAATTAGCCTTGCAAATTCTTATTTATCTTAACTATACAAACCTTATACTTTTAAGTGTTACTGTCCAATCCTTGTCTCTTATTATCTCTATATAAAAAAGGAAACCTAATGTTCCAATGTTCATAGTTGTGCATCTTCTGAAAATGTATGTACTTATTAACAAAGAAAATATGCACAAAAATATGTTATAAATGCATTAAGATTTATTTATTTTTGAAATGTGAAGTTAAATACCAGTCCTTATATTTGAAATTGAAGACTGCGGTATATGCATGAGAATGGCAAGATTTTCTTTTTTGAGAATTTATATCCAATTTGATTAAATAATCAAATGAAAATGAAACTTAATAAAATGTGATTAAATAACTCGAATTTTTTCTGTTTTTATTTTGCAATGTATGAACCAAATTAACGCAAGTATTCTTGTATAAGATTCTGAGTATTTGCAGAGAAATGCTAAATTTATCTTGAATTGCCACAGATCTGTAACACTTGTCATACTTCTTGTACATTTCATATTACAATATAAATAAGTTTACATTGCCTTGATTTTAATTTAAATATTCTATAATTTTCACTAAAAATACTACTTTCACCAAATAAATGTGAATATATTTTTTTCTCGTTTGTTTATTGCAGAAGTTTCTTTGTGCTATACGCCTTGAATATCCCGTGGATTTTGTTTTGCGGATTTCTCACTTAAGAATGACCTCTTTCTCCATAATTTCCTATTCAGAAAGAATATTAATTCAATACTTTCTTTCTTTCTGTTAAATATGTTTTGTGTGAATTAAAAGCTACAAAAGAATTCCAGAATTGTTGGAGAAAAATAAATTATTTTGATTTAAAATTATATTTTCTTTTTGGAAATGAATATGGTCACCTTTTTGAAATAGTTGGTTGACTTATTAAGAAATTGTTTCATATAATAATAATAATAATAATAATAATAATAATAATAATAATAATAATAATAATAATAATAACAACAATAATTAATAATAATAATAATAATAATAATTATTATTATTATTATTATTATTATTATTAACTCCATTTCATTAAGAAATAATCTCTTGTATTGACGAATAAGATGATTTTAAATAATGTGAAATGTATTTGGAAATTTATGTGCAATAGTTTGTTTTCTGTTACTTTTCTGCAGCACTTCATTGTGAATTAATATTTTGATTCAATTTGGATTAGAAACTTGAATTTCTCTGAATGGCTTTGTACATTTGTACAAAATACATAGACAGTTTTAGAAAAAATATCTGATATGTGAAAATTTAAATTTAGAGTAGATGTCTTTCTTTCAAATATAAAACTGCCACACATGATTCTCAAATTAATTTTTTTTATTATTGAAAATATGGCCAGTTCTTATGTAGGAAAATATAAAGTGATTCATTTCTCCTTTTGGTTATCACCTTGGTTACAAATTTTTATTCACAAGAGTCTTCAAAAAGCAACTAACAACCTTAGGAGCAGATTTTGTCAAAAATGAAATTTTAATTATCATTTAATTCAGGGAGTAGGGATATATTGACCTCAAAAAATTATTCAACAATATTATGTAACATTAAAATGCATTAAAATTTCTTAAATGCAATTTTTGATTTAAAAAACTGGTAAGTTAAATTAATTTATAATTATTTTGAGAAATACTTTCATAAATGTAATTGTGATTATGGTGCATTATTTCAGGGTGGGAAAATGTCTGCTTCAATTACAAAAGAAATATAAAAGTAGAAGAATTCTCATATATCTTATATGCTCCATGTTCTGAGAGTATGGTAGGTTTCTGAAATACCTGACAATATATTCCAAACAATTTGGTTCAATATTCTATAATGTTTCTATTTTAGTAATTCACTATTGATAAAAGGAAATCTGAACCGAGATGTGAGAAATCGTAACTCTTCAAACATCATCTTTATTGTATTTTATCTTTATTGAGTCAATGAAAAGTATACAGCACTCTGAGAGAATCTTTCCTATTCAAGTCACACTACACTCAAGAGTTCACCATTACTCCTTACCATGTGTGTGGTGTGGTGTTTTTTTGATTTCATTTGCTTACTGGTGTACAACGTTTTTGCAACAGGTTTAGATTTAATTGAAACAGTTTTAAAACAAGAGTTTCTATTACAAAAGCAACATTAGCTACCTCAACATAATTGTGATTAAGAATGAGACTGGTGAGGGTAAAAGGGGGGCCAACAAATTTCTGGATAGTTTCCTGTGAATAATTCTTTTTGGGATTTGTCCCCCTAGTTGGAAGAGGGGAGCTTGAGGAATTGAGGGGATTTTATGATAAATTTAAGGGCAAATTGTTTGCTGTGAGTAGTGATGGGGGTTTTATACCAAGCTCATGTTGAAGAAGATCTTTGGGTATGAACCAGGGTGCTTCGGTGATGGTCCATAGGAAATTATTTTGGAAAGTCTGAAGTTTATGGATATGAGATTTGGCTGCTGAATCCTACGTTGGACTTACACAAATGAGCATGAGTTTGATCATAGCATTGTAGAGACTGGTACCGGAATGGAATTGGAGAGATCACCTAAAATTGGTACAAGACGGTGAGTTCATTGTGTGGTGAGGGCAAGTCTATGATGGATATGTTTCCAGGTAAGACTGGTGGTTAAAGAGAACTCCAAGATATTTTACTGGAGGTGTTAGATGGTAACCATTGGATGGATGTGATAGCATGATAACAAAGAAGGTAAGGGTGGTCTGTGCACAGATGATAGTTTGGCTTGAAGTTTTGCAGGATTGAATTAGCTATGCTTTTTGCTCGTCCAATCAGAGATTTGATTCAGGTGAGTTTGAACACAGATGGTTGCGTCATCGTCCTTGGTTGGTTGTGTACAGTAGAACCTTGTTAACCCGGATCAGTTTTAGAAAAAGAAATGTTGTTTAGCATAGTAAATGAATAGTTGCTTTGCAGACTATAAATCACTAGCAAGTGAACTCGAATTCACTTGCTAGCAATCGACCCTCACCCCAACTTCCAAACCTCTCCTCCACCGCCCCCGCCAGCAGTGATGGGCTGCCCGCGGAGGGGGAAAGGGGGAGGGGAGAAAGCAGCCCTGGCATTCTCAGGGTCACCAACTAATTTGTACCGATGTGTACAGTGTAAATACATATTGCCCTTTTAATTCAGACAAAAGTGTGCTGATAATAATATTTAAACTTCATTAAAAATATGTTTGGTAAGTCTATGTTCTTCTTTATTGTGTATCCCTCTTCTGGATAACCTGAATTTTATTAATTCGGATCAGCTCCGGACCCCATTGATCTGGGTTAATGATGTTCTACTGTGTATATTTTGGTCATGGGCGAAACAAGCAAGAGGTTTTAAGAAAGGGCTGTGTATCATACATGAAGATATTAAAGAGAGAGGGAGCCTTGAGGTACACCTGGCCTGTTAGCAGTGACATAAAGTGCAGCAGATATTTGTATGGAGGTCCTATTAATGAGGAAGCTTTTAATCAGTAGAATAAGATACTGCAGGATGCTGAGTTTTTGAAGGTCAATAATATATCAGAGTGCCATACCGAGTTGAAGGGTTTTTCGATATTGAGGAAGTCTGTTGCTATGTGTGAAAATTAGTTTAAAATTTCTAAAACATTTTTGGTAAATCTTGAGGATCATATGGTTTGTAGCGACCCGAGACTGAAAACAGAATTGATGCTGTGGTATGGCAGAGAATTCTATAAGGTAAGCTTTCAAGCAAGAATTAATGCATTTTTCAAAGACCAATGGGTCTGTATCTAGACGAAGAGGGATCTTTTCTAGACTTAAGGATACAGATGGCATGTGCATGTTTTCAGGCTGTTGGGAAGAAATATTCTTCATGAGGAGGGGAAGATATGGTCAATATGAAGAATGGTTTTGAAAGCTTGGTGGTTTGTGCAGCTTCACTCATCTTGGGAGATGGATTCTTCACTGTCACAGGGGCTATGGCAGTTTCAATCAGGCGCTTTTCCCGTGGTAGACTTTCTCGGTGCGGACCGCCCTCACCCCAATATTCAAAGTGTCGTTGACCGAATAAATTGGCACCCGTGCGAATGTCAGTCATTGTGTTGCCTGATGTTAAAAGGAAACTATGCTGCCCTAATACGCGCCGGCTATCCTCGTGCGTGACTACAATCACATGAACTCTGCTATACTTCGGTTCCCAACACCATAAAGAGCTTTGAATGCATCGCTCGCGCTTCTGAATATAGTACGGTTGCTGAGTCTAAGCTGTCTCGCGGTCCGGTTTACATCGGGCAAATAAGCACCCAACTCTTGGAACCTTCAGAGTTCTCAGGACGACGAAGCTCATACTCGAGCGATCGCCCGACCGAAACAATTACGAGTTCGAACTTTCGCTGTCTCGCAAAAGCGGAGGCTAAGAGCGAAACGCTCGCTCGTAATGAAGGTTTTGAAGTCATTGGCTCGCCAAGAGCGCCAGTTCGTTTCCATAAATTTCCGCAGGACGCCCCTGGAATCACTAATCAACCAATCATTTGGGGCACCTGTGAGAGATCCATTGTGAGCGCGGGCCGTCGTCACCAGCGCGCCCTGCCTCCATCTATTACGTGGTATAAATGACTATATACGTGATGTGTTCAGGCACGACGGATTTTGCACAGTCCTCGATTTAGCCGCGGTAGTTTCTCCAAGGAACGAACGTGTGCTTCCACGTTTGTCAAATAGCCTTGAGCATCGCCTCTCTTTCCGCGACTCAATGGCGGCTCGTGCTTAGGTTGCGTGAATTTTCCCTGTGAATGACATTCAATATTCAAGATATTGCAGCAATATCGATGTATATGAAATCATTTTGAACCAAAGAGCCCCCAACGAGCGCTCTCTGGCATCTGATGCTCGCGCAGGCCTTGCACCATGTCGCGCCAATCGTTCTATGCTTCAACATTGGGGATGCGCTGCAGCAACCAGTCTTCCGTGGAGAGGCGGTCTGATCATTGAGCGTGGTGCGGCGTCCGAAGGGAATACCAATTTTCTGTCATCGTCTAAATTAATTTTAGGAATTTCGTGTATCGATAGTACGCAAGTTCAGTCAAATTGATGATATTGAATGCACGGTTTGTTTGGAGAATTTATTTCCATTCGATATAGGGTTTATTGATTCAAACTGTACATTTATTGCGTTGTTTCTGTGAAGTTGTTCATTCTGGAAATCCCATTCTGCTTCTCACGGTGGATGCATATGGTATTTCGGCTGCAGTTACGGCTGAGTTACAGTTACGGCTGAGTTGCAGTTACGGCTGAGAGCCTTTTTGTGAATACGAGGCGTGTGTTGAAGAATTTTATTATTGCAATGTATACATGGGTAGTGAAATTTTCGACATAAAATAGTTTTATGTGTAAAATGTATCCAACTAATAGTTCTTGTTGCAAAGTGCTGTAGTACGATCACCATATTTTCGAAACCAAGTTTCTTTTTTGATTTGTACGGATTCTATTACAGTTAAGGCATAATTTAATGCATAACTAACACAAAACTTAAGTACCACTGGAAATCGAAGCAAGAACCGTGTACTTGGAATCCGAGCAAGCTTTGCGGTTTAGCCCTGCCCTCTTCCCAGCTGCAATCTGTCAGCACCCAGTTTTTTTCTTCAAATTTTGTTGTTTGCGGTTTCTTAATGATAGAACTGATATACGACTTTAAGGATATTGCAGAAGAGCAAAACCTCATCCTATATGACAATTTCGTTGAAAATTTTGGAGCGGATTTTGAGAAAATGCAGTTTAGACCTATCTGTGAATGCGAAATTTTAAGCTGTTTTTCCCCACAAAACTTTGAAGTTTTCCTAAAATTTCATTGCAAATCATTTGAAGCATTTTGACTCACAAATGCAATGTATACAAATTGCTGGTAATACAAACATTAACGGCATGGGAGAATGCCTGAAAGTGGCATTTATGCCAGGTTATTCAATCTTTTTAGCACTGTTCAAAAAAATTTGTACTAGTTTTCGAGAAAATGACATTCAAGCATTTCTGAAACTGTGAAACTTTGAGCTCATTTTCGCAGGAAACTTCAGTTTTCAAGAAACTTTATAAGACATCATGTGAAGCACATGTACTCATAAATGCAATAATGTGAACAAATCGCTGGTAAGGCAAATATCAATGAGGTGAGAGACATGCCCAAAACATTACTAGTGTAATTTTTGGAAAAACAAACAAACAAAAAAAAACAAAATAATACAACAAAATGGTGTTAAACGTCATCTGTTGGAGCACTTTTGGGACTATACCTACTAAAAGTTTAAAGAAAAAATTGGAGTCGCTTTTGAGAAATTCTTGTTTTCAATATTTTGTTATATTGCACAGCTATCTCACAGCTATTTGTATGTGTTTTCTTATGTAAGGAATTAATCCTGTTTATTAAATAAAATATTTCACTCAATATTGCACAAAAACTACTAACATTCTCAAAAAATTGTACATGACATTAGTGAAGGACCTAAATGTCCCTGGGATTTCATGCAAAGTATCCCCAGAAATTAAAGAATGTTATTCAAGATTGTAGAGCATCAAGTGAGGCCAGATTGACTGGGGAGTTTTGAAAAAAAAAATCCCACATATAGCTTAGGCACTAGTGTTGTTTTGAAACAACTGAAATCAAAGGTGAGCTTCAACTTGCTTAATTTGAGTACTTAATTGTAATAACAAGCACTACTTGATTTCTAAAATTCAGAAACACTCCCCAAATTAATTATTAATTTAAACAAGAGTTATATATTTGTAATATAATTTAAAAATTATTCCCAAGGTACCAGAACGCTGTTCCATCACATTCCACCAGAAATCAAGTCCTGATTATTATTATTATTATTATTATTATTATTATTATTATTATTATTATTATTATTATTATTATTATTATTATTATTACTTGCTATATTTATGGTTATCTTTTTGTATAGTTTTGTAAAGGAAGTGTCATGAAGCTGAAAAACGGTAAATTGGTGTTATGGTCCACAGTTGTGGTAGTAACATTGAACACTGGTACAGCGACTGAATGTGGTAATGCAGTAGTTTTGAATTGTTAATGTTTATTTAACAATTTAATCGTTAATGTATATTGAGGTTAGTAAGAGGTTCCTAATTCAATGTTTAACAGTTGTGTTGTGTGTTGCACTCTAGTTTAATTGTTGTGTATTGCAAATTTCAGTCTGATTCTGACAATATACAGAAATTGTCAAAATGTTTTTTTTAAGAACCTGAATAAAAATAAATGTGAAAAAATTTCATTATATTTATAAATTAAGCCAACAAAAAAAGGGGATCATATATTTATTTACAAAATGAATATTCCACAATCACTCTGGCCTGACCATTTACAAGAAGGGGAAACCTCTGGGGGACATTTTCAGTTTTCTCAAAAAACAGCTCCATATTTCTTTTAGGAAGAGTCAAAAGATGTAATAGGTCAGAATAGTGATCCAAGGACCACAGGAGTTGCAATGTGATACTTCCAAGCTCGATGAGGTTCACAGCTTATCACAAATTGCTCTGACTTTGAAGCAAAGAATATTCTTTTTTTTTTTTTCTTTTTTCTTCTAATACTGAATAATGTGTATGAGAGGATTAATGTTTTTAGTAAACCAGAAAACTTTTCGTATGGTTTGTAGGATTTTCAGTACAAGCTCATTCAGTTTAGTCTTGGAAACAGAAAAAACTCCTCAATTAGTAATAGAAATTAAGCTGTTCTCATGGATTTCATTGCAACAGGACATACCATCCCCAGATAGAGGGAGGGGGGAAAGTAGCCCTAGTGATGCCGTGAGCACTTTCAGAGCCACAATGCCCTGAATCCAGTAACTTGCTCCTGACCTGCCTAAAGTTATTGCCTCCTCTTCAATTCAGAAATGTAAAGGCAGAAAGAACTTCTAAAGATCAAAGCACAACTTTTGAAAATAGTGCTTTTACAATTTTTAAAGCTTCAAAAAAGTATGCACTTAATTATATACTCAAACAGGCAATATAAGAAATTTTGGTATGAATAATTTCATTTATATCAGGAGGGGTCATAGCTGACAAACTTAAAGACAAAACATTTAATTCATGTAGTACTCCATTTAATGGATTGAAAATTAAAACGGTGTACATAATTATCTCTACTTAAGTACATCAAGATGTTGTCCTTGCAACTAATCTCTTCTATTTCACTTCACCAGTGTTGTTTCCCAATAAAACATTTTGATAATGTTTCCATTCTTATCTCCATATACCAAGTATGACAGGTTTTCAAAGTGGCATTTATTAATTAATTTTTTTTACAACAAATCTATTATTGGGCAAAAGTTCTATTGCACTCAGAGCTACAAATCATACACACATTTCATCACTGAAAACATTAAGACTTAGATACTTCATAAGCCATTTTCTTTCTCTTGATTAGACTGGCAAATAAGAAAAAAGCAAGTCTTTTTACAATATTCAATTTTCAAATTACAATAATATCTACAATCTCATTTCTCATGTTGCATTAAAAAGTAATACAAGTAATTTATTATTTAAAAAAACACTAGCAAATGAGCAAATGCAATCACAGCTTCTAAATTGAAAAAAATAATTTCACAACTCAAGGAGAAATTGTGCTATTACACACTTAAGAAAAATTCTTAAGGATGACGAAGCGATGACTTGAGAAATGCAGTTGCTCTAAACACACATCCTTCTGGTATAGAGCACAAAATAGGCTATACTTGCTCACAAAAATGTTTTTTAAATATCTTCACACCAAAAATAAATGCCAGCAGTATATAAAAGTATTCTTTCAATAAAGAATTGTACAGAAAATCTTAATTTCTCATATAATTATAATTTTTTTAAAAACAAATATAAAATAACTTTGCAAGATGACAGTTGCATACTTTGCTAACTGTTTCATTTCCACATCACATGAACATTCACAACTACACGTTTCACTGATCTAGATATAATTATTTCTGCTTTTCAACATGGTACTAGTTAAATGATCCCTCAAACAAAAATTAAAATCAAAAGCATTTATAAGCACAATTAGGTCTATACCCAAATATTACTTGCATTAAAAAATTCAATTTCTATCAGGTACAGCCTTCAATTATTGCATGTAATGTTACACTAAAACATTTTTAATTAACAGCATAAGCAATGTCAAACAAGGTCATAAATAAACTTAGGCCAGGTTTGTAAAGTACCAAACATGATTTGCAATACACATCATGTCAGGTGAAAGTTAACAGTTGTTTGAGAACAAAGGGGAATAAAGTTATAGAAGAAATATTTTGTACAAAGTTTGAATAATACAATGTGTTATGGCTGCTTTCCCTGTCAACAGCAAAGGTTGCACTTCAACTTATAAACTTATTTTCCTTCCTTTCCATGTATACAAAAACATAAAACTTAGAACATTGTTTCAAATTCACTTGTTACTGTTTTTCAAAACAATGCTATCTTTTAACTAAAAACAGCCAACACCAATAAGGGATATGGATGAGATGCAGAAAATAGATTGAACATCCAACATGCTGATAAAGACACTGAAAAATTGAAAGTATGACCGCTCAAATGGCAAAAATTTCATGCACACCACTCTACACTAAAAGATCACCTCTCCTTTCTCAGATCTGTTAGAAACTTTGTTTTCCATTCCTTTCATCAAGCATGATGTTTTGTTTCATAGTGATGTCTTGCTGCCAAACTCAATTCACTAATAAGCCAGATGGAAGCAGGTCCTCAAGGCCATGTAATCAACTTTTTTTCTTTTTTCTTCTCAGGTTCTTGTCCTGAAGTATCATTTAGCTACAAATGAAATACATTGTCACAATGAATATTTGCAACACATTTAGCACCAAATGCAATACATATGAAACCTTCCTCTTTCAATAGAAAGAATTTTGCAAACATATGTAATTATTCAGGAAATCGGAAGCACTCAAAATTACAATACGTGAAATTTATGATAAATCATAAGACTAAGTCTTATGATTTATCATAAAGGGTTATGACAGAAAATTAAAACTTATTTTCCATTTTATAATTAACGAATTTTAAAATGCATCCCACCACTATATCCAAATGGTGAAAGTCTCCTAGTTAAAATTATACATCACAAAATAAAATCTATCTCTAGACTAGTCACTGCACTCAAAATACACAATTTCCACCTTCAAAATTTGAAACTGCAAATTCTGAAATATACATAGATTATTCCTCTAATGATCTTGTAAGTTTAAGGTAAGATCATTGAAAATTTTCAATAATTACTACATTTTTCCATTTACAGTACTTTATTTTCTTACACCAAACAAATGCTGTTTTATAGGTTATTAGGGTTTCATACACGAAATTCAAAATTAAGTACTCATTGACAGAAAATGAATTGAATTGTTATCACCTATTTATCTTGCATGCTTATGGCAAGTGGTAATGCTCTTCTTGGAGACATTTATTTTTTTACACCTCTTTCATTTTGACAGACTAAACTTTTCAAATAAATTAATATAATTTAAAGTAATACATGATCTTAAATTATGCTTTTTATTAAACTCTCTTCTTGGACTCCTTCAAATTTTTCCATGACTAATACAATCACATTCAACACAAGAATTTAAGTGCAAGACATACCTTCATGGAGGCACTAAGTGATCTTTTTAAGATAACTTTTGCAGTACCATTTGGCTTTTCTTCGACACTGGGTGAAGAAGTATTAGTCTTATGTTCTCTATTAGTTCCTTGTTTATCACCTTCTATTAGTCCATTTTCAGAATCACTCTTCCTTCTCTTGATCTGAATATGGTCTAAATCACTGGATTTGTTACTGCCACTGGTAAGTCTGATTTTTCTCCTTTCAAAATTCACAGCATCAGGGGGTGGTTTCAGTCTGTCACCAATTCCTAAACCAACTCTAGGCTGAGCAGAACTTGCTTCTCCAAATCCAATGGAAACACTACTGCTATAAAATGAATACATACAATGAAAAATAAATGAAATTATTCCTAATACAAAAGTCTCATATACAGAAGCTCTTCAACTCACTGGGTTTCTTGGAACTTTTTGGTATGACCTTCTCTTTTCTTTTGCAATTTTGTCATTAATTTTCCACGGCGGTTTTGCCTGTATTTCCTCTGTGGTAATGGAAGAGCAATCCTTTGAAACAATTCCACCAGGTTGTCTTTGCTCATTACTTGAAGATGTTTTAAATTCATACATCTCTATGGATAAAACACACTTTAAATTATACATTCTATTTTACCGGCAAGTCTAGAGAGGCAACAGTAATAAGCAATGGGACACGCAACATACATAAACAACTTTATTTAAATCTAACAAAATGTACACACATGTTAATCTTCAATTAAGTGACACAGGCTGAGAGAATAGATTTAAAATATACCCTCCGTGTTATTACGCGAAAGCATGCTGGTAGATACGCACCTGTTCTAAAAGATGAATCAACGAAACTTTCGTTAATAAATGTGGCTGCAAGAAAAGAATATCGGTTTCAGCATTTGTCGACATTCTTTTTCCCCTTGTCTTCTTCAAACGTTCATAAGTAATCACTTCACTTGCTTCCTGAACACTGTGCGCGTGCTCTACGAGCCTGTTTTGTTTTCATAAACATATGCCAAAAACAACGACCCAAGCGCGACAGCAGCGCCCAAACCATGCCAAGCAAAATCGGACCAATGGTCACGCACGTCTCCGGAATTCTTCCTATCGGTTCTCATTGGTTACCATCATTTCTCGTTCTCGTTATGACATGAATGTGGTAGTGAAGTTGATTATTGGATTATCGTCAATGACCGTTTATGTATATCAGTGCATTGGTAGGTCTCAAAAAGTGCTTCTTGTGCGATATGTGAAAGAGTGATTCCGTTTTGTTTTTGGTATTGCACCTGACAGTGTCTTCGTGATGTGGAAGCATGTTGCACCGCGCTCGTTTTATCGGGTTGTATTTGTGTTGACACTATGAATCTCATTTACAAGTCAATTCTTGCGTTAAGTAATATTGAAAGCATATGAATTCAAACTTTCTGAATTCTTGTAATAATGCCTCAAATGACGATTTCGGGTATTGTTTTGGCGGGAATGACGTCAATTACGCGTGCAACCTTACTAGTTACTACCCCTTACGCGGGGAAGCTCATCTGAAGTAATGATCGAAGGTTTGTGATTTCACGCCGTTCGCATTAGAATTAAATTGTCATTGATTACGCGCAGGAATCAAACAACGTCTTTTAAGTTATTGTAAAGAGTTACTTGTTGGTTTTAGTTCCATATTCATTGTGAAATTGTGAATTATTTGCGCGTAGCCCTTTGAGAAAGGATGCAGTAATTACGTGTCTATACGTCATTTTGTTTATCGTTGTGAAGTGTCCAGTTGTTGTCACGCTTACTTATTGAACATTTTCTTCTCAGTAGGTGAAGATGAACGTGCTTTAGTCCCGACTAAGTCATGTTTTCTGTACGATTAGTGAAAGCAGATTATTATATGAGCACTCCAATACCTGGATTGGATGCTAGATATTCAGAATTTAGAGGTGTTGAAGTGAAGCAGGTGCCAGTTATCAGAATTTTTGGCTCCACTGGATCGGGTAAGAAATATGACTCTTGCCATGCTGTAATTTTTTGTATGGATAGTGCACTTACATTTGTGAAGATAAATTGTTTTGACCCTTTTTATTACAGGACAAAAAGTTTGCCTTCACCTACATGGAGTTTTTCCATATATCTACATACCGTATGATGGTTGCATTGAGAAGGAAAAATTTGTATATCAAATTGCATCAGCAGTTGACAAAGCTCTCAATGTATCACTGGGGAACTCAAATTCACGTGCTCAACATGTGTATAAAGTAACTCATGTGTCCGCAATGTATGTATGTCTAAAGCTATTTAACATTCTAAACTAGATTTGAGGTAAAGGATACCTGTATTAGACTGAGAGAATTTGTTAAGGGCTCACAATGGTGTGGTGGCATGTGGAACTCTTAATGGCTCATACCAGTTGCCTTAGATTTGAATGTTCAGCAGTACCTTGGTTTTACCTCACAAAATGAATTATCTGTATAATGTTCTCTGAATTATTTGTATAATAAAAGACAATTCAACTAAAACATTCCAAACTCTACTTCCCATTGTTTTTGGAAGAATATCCATTTTCATGAATTAATTGCAATAGTATAACTTCATGATTGTTGCCTGCCCCTTCATTATTGGAACTGCTATTCTTGAACTTCTTTTGTGGTTGCTTTTATCTTTGTTATTATGATCTTCAATTGATTAAAGGTTATAAAAATACTCTATTAGAATTATTTATTGAAATAAATGTGTATCGCACACAATGTCAATTATGAATCCTGTTAGCAATGATTATGACTACACCAGTTGTACTGTTGCCTGTAAATACTTTAAATAAATAAATGATGATAATAAAGATAAATTTAATATTACATATGACAGCACTGTATACTTTTTCACTTAGCTGTTCTACATTTCAACAGCCTTTTATGCCATTCACAACAATTCACTGAACTGTGCAACACAAGTTACTTAAGTTTTAACATTAGACACTTCCACATTATTACATTGATAATATTGAATTTCTCCTTAAAGCACAAATACCTCGTTCTCATTCTTAAATGTTTGTAGAATTCAGTCGTAATGTCCAGTTGAATATTAAGCTGTCATTCATAAAAGCTATTTCTCTCAGATTATAAGATGCAGTTTACTTCACAAGTTTGAGTACTATAGACGTTCTGTTTTGTTTTTTAAATGTTATGCTGATCAAAATTATTTCATTTAATTAATTCATGTTGTTATTTTTATTTTCAGACCATTTTATGGATACCACTCTCAAAACCATCAATTTCTCAAAATTTATTTCTACAATCCTGTTATGATAAAGAAAGCTTCAGATCTCCTTCAGGTGAGTGTTGTACATTCTGTAGGTCACAAGCCTATGAAAAGTGTTCAACATTCTTAATGTTTTGCATTGCTTTTTAGAATGGTGTGATCCTGGGACAAGTGTTTCAGCCTCATGAAGCTCATATACCATTTATATTACAGTTTTGCATGGATTATAATTTACATGGTATGAGTTTTGTAAATTTGGCTAGTGTACGATATCGTCAGGGTATCGTAGAAGGGTCCAATTACAAACCAGCTCCATTAGAAAATGTTTCGGAAGAATTCTTGCTACCGGAGCACATTTTACGCATCAGTACATGCAGTTTAGAAGTAGATGGTGTTGCTGCAGATATATTGAATCGGCAAGACATCTCAGGTAAAGCTCTGTTTTATGTCTTTTCTTATGTGCAGTTGTCTGTGGTTATAGTGAACGTAGGTCACTGGTCTCGTTTCATTTATATTACTTATAAATATGAAGATATGGTTATAGTAAACTCTCGACCTCGGCTATAGTGAATTTAGGAAATCCATCCTGGAAGTTAATTCCTTCTTGGAAATTAATATATTGCCTCAGTATCACAAATTGGAAAAAAATATTGGTCAAAGGTCGTAATCAAAAAAGTCTCCCCTGAGGTGGAGGTAGCAGGCCCAGAATGGGAACTTTTCTGAAGACCAATGACCTTATGCCCTCAGTTTCACTGTGGAAACAAAGGCAGTGTTTGTGGGGGCTACAACTACCAGCTGCGACGTGCAACTACTTGCTTCAGTTTCAAGCTCGATGCTATGTGAGATTCCATGGGACAAGGCACGTGGTGTTCTACGTAAGTGACAGGAAGCGTGCGATGGCCACAGTCCCACAGCCTAGCAACTTCCTTTGCATGAAAAAGTGATCAGTTTCATTAGCTGTTTCCACCTTGCCACTACTGACAGGATCTCATATGTGATTAGGTGAGTAGAAGGGCCTTCAGAGTGGGACAGGGTTCCAACTGTGCAAGAGGCATCAAGACTGCATTACAATATTTACAGACTGTGGACAATGCAGAATCAAGTACAGAGAGAGCATGAACTCTGGAGAAGGATTTAGAGAAATTACTAAAGAAATATGTACGAAGCAAACAATTGAAAATAATAGATTTTTTAAGGACATATTAAGGAAAGATATTGAAATTTTCAATTTGTGCTGTTATTGTGTTTTAACTTATCTCTGTATTAATAAAATCAATCTTTGTAGAGAAACTATTTAATTTTGACATCAACGTATATAGTGAGCCAAAAATCTTAGTCCCCAGAAGTTCACTATAAACCGAGTTGACTGCACTTCAAAAATAGATATGTTCAGAGCATTTCTGCTCAAAATGATTCATAATCCCTATTTGTAAGTGGTTAGCATTGGGTGCATGTTAAAACAAGTGGCTTGTAACTCCTGCAACAAAAATTGTAGTTTTGCTTAAAAATATGGTGCAAAGGGTTTTTGCAAAATCTTTCATTATTTATTTATGAAAGGAGAAAACACCTGTTTACTTTATAGTAGACTTGTTTTCTTGCCAAAGAGAATAGCATGATAATTTCCTATTTTGTTGCTATATGCAATAGAGTTCACATATTGCATGAATGAAAAGATAGTTGCTCCTTAAATATGTTTTCTTCTTTTGTATGACATTGTAATGTAATATTCTTGAAAATTACACTTGGTTCAAAATGGGATTTTGTACAGCCCCCTCAAAATTTCTTTGACTTGTAGTATTTGTACTAATTCCAAATCCCATGGTTCTTTCATTGAGTTGAAAGACAGAAGTATCTTCTGCTTTAATAGTACAACAGCTTTATTGGAGTTTGAATAACTGAGGTTTTAGCAGCAAGTGTATACAAGGGCTATTTTGAACCTTCATATAGTTGCACTCTTTTGTGATTCATAATGTAAAGGTGTCTTCAAAGTTCATAGTTAGAAACGGACATAACAATCTATTTGGCCTATAACATATTAATTATTTCTTCTTTTTATCTGTAGGTCAATTAACCAGTAATCCTGGCCTTAAAGCTATATGGGATGAAGAAAAAGAAAGACGCCGGAAAGAAAATCGTAACTCTCAGTTTACTCCGCAAAACACTCAGACTCGGCGACCGTCGCAAACTGCAAGTGAAAAATTCCATCTTGGAAGATTGAAGAAACGTCTATCTGAAGTTGCTTTGCTGGTATGTAAATTTTCTTTCCACTGGGTTGAGCTGTACATAGTTAGCCACAAGAATGATGGTGAAGATCAAATAATAATAATAATAATAATAATAATAAAAATGGTGATGATAGTGACAATTACATTTATTCCCATCTTGTTTTATAAAAATAATAAGACATTTTAATTACCTGCTCTTACAAACAAGTCAACAGTGATGATGGTGATTAAAAATTCATTGTGAAGATAAATTAGGATTTTTTTAAAATACATTTTATGACTGGAGAGAAACAATCTCAGTTCGAAAATAGTTGCTGAACTATTTTGTTGATGGAACTCTTGGAACATTCTTCAACTTCACAAGACTTTCTTGCCTTCCAAGTTTCTTCCATTATTTCATTATGTTGTTGTTTCTTCTGATCTTCTGTTCAATTGTTTGAATATGTTTTTATTTTTCTACG
This sequence comes from Teleogryllus occipitalis, assembly GCA_011170035.1. Taxonomy (NCBI): domain Eukaryota; kingdom Metazoa; phylum Arthropoda; class Insecta; order Orthoptera; family Gryllidae; genus Teleogryllus; species Teleogryllus occipitalis. The sequence continues at coordinate 28,266 of BLKR01009176.1, forward strand.
AAGAGTAGCATTGTGTTAGGTCTTCTGCATATTCAAGTCATCACTGGTATTATTGTGATAATAAGTATGGTTATCTTCTTAATGAACATCTATCTTTTAAACTTTATTCTAATTGTTGGAATGCATTTTCCAAGCACTAACAATATTAACAGAACAACTGTATTTCCTTCTTGTACTTGAGATTGAAGGATCATCATCATCATCATCATCATCATCATCATCATCATCATGAACTGACCAAAATTAGGCTTTACAGTCTGTTTCTGTTGGTGTATAACAGTTTTGGTAGATTATTAGTCTTCCATATGTTCTGCTGTTGCCACATCATTAGTGGTCTGCCTCTTATCTCTGATCCCTCTTGGTTTGTACTTCCAGATTAATTTTGGTAATGTGTTGTTGTTGATTCTCTATAAATGATTTTTTTTCATCTCCTTTGAGGTTGCTCTTTCTTCCACTAAACCAGAGGTGCACGAGCGCCCCATTTGAACCCCTTCTTAGGGCGCTGGAAAGCCCGCGCCCCACGAGAACCAGGAAAGTTGGCGTAATCCCCGACGACCGGGCTGTCCCTTCACTTGTCTGCTCTTTAGATTTTTCTTTCAGAAATAGTCAGTCGCGAGGTTGAACTGAGAGTGCAGACTGTGGTATGACCCGAACGAAATCGAGTAGTTGGGAATCATTGCAACTGCATGGGTATTGTCAATATTTGATTCCACTTAAATCTGTGAGCAGTTTTTCTTCCGCGTGAACTTGCAAAAAACCAAGTCCAGAGGTTCAATGACACTCTCACATCTGCTGTTGACAATGTGAATGGCAGTGGCACGAACACTCTTGCCAAATATTGATCCCATCATTTTTTATTTTTAAAAAAAATTTGAAACTTAATGTGATTTTTGTTTAATAAAACGATATGATTGTGTTGCTCAATACTTGTTCTCTTTATTATTATCTCAAACTATGTTTCTATTTTCTTCCTTATATAAATAAAATTACCAGCATTGAAACATTTAGAAAAGTATGGTCAAGTGCATTACAACCAGAATTAAATTTATGAAGTGCATAGAATTATTAACAATGATTGTTCATTAAACATTCTGTTCTTGTTATTTAAATTACAAATAGTTTCAAAATCGGTTGCAACACTAAAGATTGACCATGAAATTTGTGGGAGTTGTTGAGCAATTTAATCTGAAATGATATAATACAAAACAAAACCTTCCCTCCAAAAACAACAGCTGTTATATCAAGTCTTTAGTTGTCAAATTCAACATGATTCAACTAATTTCAGACTAAAGAGCCACAGGGCTTTTCTCCCACGAGGGCTCGGGCAGCGGTCACTTGTCCCAAAGTGAAAGTCAGTAGAAGCCGGTGGGGCGCATCGCGGGGGCCCATGTGCAAGCCTACACTAAACCTTTTGTTTTCAATTTTTTCTGAAGTCTTTATTTCTCAGTCTTGTGATTCCCATGAGGTGTCTTAGAAATCTTATATGTGTTGCCTGCAGTGTTTGCTTGTCTCTCTTTTCATTACCATGTTTCAGGGCCATACATGATTCTAGGTTTAGCAGCTATATTGTGGAGTTTGTTTTCTTTCCAGGTCCATGTCTTTGCCAAAGTCTCTCATAATTATTCCACATATTCTGTTGTAGTTATGAAGTTTGTTTTCTGTTTCCTGAGTTTGGTTGTATACGTTTATGATATTTCTAAAGTATGGAAATTTATTTACTTGTTCCACAAATTTTCCATTTATTACTATTTTGACTTTCCTTTGTTCTTTGCATTGTATTGCCATAACTTGTTTTCTGAACTGCTATCTTCATGATCTATTCTTGGGGCCACTTTTGTGAATTCAAAAACTGCTCTTTGAAGATTATCTTTAGAATTCATAACGATAATTTGATAATCAGCATAGACGATTGTATCCATCTTCTTGTCTTTTGTTTTCTGTATTCCTTGTCTAACTTTTCTTCTCGTTTCTCACTAAGTGGTTAATACATATGTTGAAGAGGATGGGTTATAATCCACATCCTTGCCTTAAGTTAGTTAGTTGTTATTGCTGCTGACTGTCTTATTATTATAATAATAATAATAATAATTTTTTACTTTCTTGTATACATACGTATATACGGGAGAAATATACATAGTATAGAGAAAGTTATGTAATGCTGCAGAAAATCTATTTCGAGATTTCAATGGAAATACACGTTTTGGGGTCCCCTGATAACGGAAAACACCTGTCTGTCCATCTGTCCGTCCGTCAATGATCTTTTCCAAATCATAGATACGATCTTTTCCAAATTGAAGAAACTCCTGTCTATCTGGATGTAGTTAATGCTTTGAAATTTTGAAAAACTTTCTTTAAAATTTGGGGTACTTTACATGAAGCCCCACGGACATTTCCAGTTTTCTCAAAAATGGCTCTAAATTTTTTAAAAAAAGTTGTTGTACGTATAGAGTATAATACACTCATAAAGATGGCATCAGTCTGATTTTCACGGTTAACTTTGAATTTCAGAAAAATGCAAAATTATGATTTTTTTTTTTTTTTTCTTTTCCGGTGTCTTCCTGCAACTACAAATTTTACGAAAGATTTTTTCTTCAAATGAAATTTGTTGTCCATAAATAGTTCTTTCATAATGATCATGATAATTTTTTTTTTGGAAATTTTAGTAGTTTTTGTGCAATAGTGCGTGTAATATTTGCAATTTTAAAACATTCAAATTTTTTCTTTAAATTTTTGGTAGGGGTTGTACCGTATGCACCCTATCCGATGACATAAACGCCATATTGCTCTATTCGTTAGTTTTTTCAACAATTACAAAAATGTAATTTTTTGACTTGTCTCTCACAGTAATTTTTACATTACAGGTGATTTCTTCTTTTTATTATATTTATAAGTACATGTGCTTTAAATAATGTCTAATAAAGTTTCTCGGAAACTCAACAGTTTTCTGTAAAAATAAGCTCAAAATTCTGCATTTTGGGAAATGCTCAAACGCCATTTTCTCAAAAATTGCTCCATATCTTTCCAATGGATAGTGCTAATTGCACTGTTTAATATGGCGTAAAGTTCATTTTTGGGTATTCTTTTGAAAAATCTGTCACGCCTTTAATATGTACATTTCCATCAATTTGTATGCATTATTACATTTGTGAGAGGAAGTGCTTTAAATGAAGGTTTTCAAAAACTCAATAGATTCCTGTGAAAAAGAGCTAAAAATTTTGCATTTACAGTAATGCTTATTTTCTTAAAAACGGCTTCAACATTTTCAATGAAAATTTGTATTTAGGTTTTATTCTTCTATAATATTCGTCATAGTAGTCAGTAGAAGTCATATTTTGGTTCTACTATTAAGAAACTGAAAAATTGAGAAAATGTCTAGAAAATGTACTTGCGGTGACGATAGATGGCAGCTTGCCAGAGAATGGAGCAATTAAAGCCAATCCACACCAAGGAAATTAGAAAAATTTGCTTCGAGAAAGTCTGTGCCGTTCTGTAGCACATAGTTTATTGCTTTTAGACTTGTAATACATACGTTTCAAGCAACGTTGAAATCACAGTAATTTTTTACAATAGTATTTTGATAGATATAATTTACTTTTTTAAATGTACAATACATAGAGGAAATTATATAGCAACAATAGATATTAGAGTAACGTTTAATAAAAGTCACATAATTGCACTGGGAAAATTTCATCAAATAAAAACTATATTACTTACAATATATAATTCAACTACAAATAATGAAATACATTTTGATTTATATGTAGTAAAATAATATCACGCATTAAAATTCATTTAAACTGTATGGGCAAATTTCAATTAGATAATTTTTTAACAGGTTTGTAAATTTGTTTTCATTTCCTTTCTTAATATAGTTTGGGAGTTGATTATACAATATTATTGCTTTTCTGTATGGGTCATTATTTGTCGAGGATGTAGAAGAATGTGCTCTGTGGTAATTTTGCTGTCTTTATTATAGCGATACATTTCATTTTGGGTAAAGTGTATAGTAGCGTTCCTTTTCATTAACAATATTATTCTATAAATGTACAATGCTATTAGAGGCATTATATTATTTTTTTCTAGTAGTTTCTACACGATTATCTGGGTTGCTTGTTCAAAATGTGTAAGAGCCCATTTCCGTAGTGTCATTATTTTGTCCAGATTTCCCTTACATGTACCTCTCCAGATTTCAATACCATATTGTAGGTGTGGTTGAATAATACCATAGTACATTTGTATAAGCATCTTAAGTATCATAAATTTTGGGGGGGGGGAAATTCAGTAAGATGTTGGAACTTACTTCACCACGTATTTCTTCTACTTGTCTATGAAAGGTTAAATCTTGATCAATGTATATACCAAGAAATTTTTGGCAGTCTAGAAGTTGGACATCCTAATTATTAACTTTGACATCCAAAGATGTGACATATCCCATCCTACATGTGTGAAATTGCAGTTGGACTGGTGTAGAAGGAGAATGCCAGACCAAAATTCTGCTTCCTTCACCCTAAATTTCTTAGATGCATTAAGCATTGTTAACAATATTATTGTTAAATCCTTTCTAAATGAATACTATTGTTAATATTATTATTGTTATTACTACTACTATCATTAGTAACAAGTATTGTAAGATCAATGACACCAACTCGATCAGGGTTTATGTTCAGTTTCCGTTGATCATTTGAGCAAATGCTGAGATGGCCCCCTTTGATTTCTGGATAGTAAATGTAACTTCACTCTGTCCAAGTCTTCTTGAGCTCCCTTTTGCTAGACATGAAAGGACTGGAGGGTTAATAATTGTTAGCATTGTATTCAAAATCAAAATTGAATGTTCCTTCCAGTTCTTTCACATAGAGGTGAACATTTCTTGTATTAAAATACTTTTACCTTTACTCATAATAGTGTGTAGTAAGAGAAAGTTAAAAATCTGGAACTCTGGGAGACGTGCATCTACATACATCATATCTGACTCGTCATACATGATTGAAATTGTGTGAGACTCAATAAATATTATTATTATTATTATTATTATTATTATTATTTTTATTATTATTATTATTTATATTGCTATTTAAATGTTTGTGATATCTGAAAAGTACAATTTCTGTTTTACTTATATTCAAGTTTAGATAATTATTGCTTAGATATTGTGCAATTTGTTGTAGTGCATCCATTATGTTTTCACTTAGTTTTTAGGATTTTTGTTGCCACTAATTAGTGTAGTGTCATCTGCGTATGATATCAATTTGTAATGTGGTGATGTTGGGAGGTATATAGGAACATATACTAGGATATATACATATAATAGGAATAGAAGTGGTCCAAGTACTGATCCCTGTGATACCCCTGATGTAACTAGAGAAATTTGATTTAATATTATCAATAGCTGCTTCAGATTCCCAGTATATTTATACACATTGATTTCTATTTGTAACGTATGATTTCAATAGTTTATGTATGTTTCCTCTCATCCTCTCATCTCATTAAAGAGGTCTTTCAATACTAATTTTTCAAGATAATTGGGAAGACATGTTCATTTATTTATTAGGTGTTCCAGTATTTTTAGGATGGAGTTTTTACATTGTTTTAGTATCATTGATGATACTTCATCCAAACCTGACGATTTACTATTATTTAAAGTGCCTATATGTTTTTTGATCTACTTCATATTCGTGTTTGTGAGATAGAATGAGTTTACTTTGTTTGAATGACATGTTTCATGGTTTCCAAGTTTATTACTTATTACATTACCCAGTTTTAGGAAATAATTATTAAAAATTTCACGAACAACAGTAGGATAATTCCTTCTGTTCTGTAATTCCTTCAATAGCATTCATGAATTTTGCTACCTCTTCTTCCCACTCTTAACAGTATTTTGGAGATAGTTCTAAATCAGTTGCTCGATACAATACAAAGTCAATACAAGAACTCAAGAGATTGAAAGATATTAATAGTAAATACAGTATTATTGTCAAATTAAGTGTTCTGTGCAAGTAAGAATATTAAGAGAAAAGCATATGTATTTATGTTTTGGGAAATAAGTATTATTGGTTTTACCTTTTTTTTTCTCTCTTGAGAATACAAATTATTCGACATACATGGGCATAATGGAGGAGTGTGCGACTATGAAGAGTCTTTTCAGTAAGTTCTCTAATTTGGTAATAGCTAGGGAGCAGATTTCTCCCTTTTGTCTGTTGCTTCAGTGCATAGCTAAGTGAAATTTCTTGACACTTGGTTAGAATTTGATGCTATGTAGATTAATGTGTTAGTGCATATTGGGCCAATTTTTCCTGTTGGTGCATATTTTGTTAAAATAGAAACTTATCTATAAAACATTTCATCTTTTCAAAGAATCTTGTGTATTGGTGAGCATTCATTGATTCAAAAGAGCCAGTCACAGTTGGTTTTCTGTAGATAAAATACTTGTGCAAATGTAGGATATTTCTTGAGAACATATTTATTGAACCAGTGAGAAGAAATTCAACAAGATATACTTCTCTAAGGTGAATATTTACTTCAATTATTTCTCTTGTGAAGTAGGGTAGATCATATTATACTTGCACAATAATATATCTTTTTATTCCAAGACAAGAAATTTTCATTTTGTTCCAAGAATTTTATCAAGAAAGTTTCGTAGAAGGAATTGAAATATTGTTAATTTTAAGTGCATATGATCATCATCAACACCCTTGGTTTAGGAGAAGTGCTCCTGTCCTGTTAGGGGGTAATAAAGCAGTAATCCTTCAAGTGGTAAAGTGTTCCTGCTGGTGCCATCTTGTCGGTCTGCCTCTCTCTCTCTCTCTTTCCATTCGGTCTATAGTTTAATGCCATCCGTGGTAGCTGTTGTTTGTTCATTCTTTTCATGTGTTTTCTCCTTTGGTAATGTTTGATTTCTTCTGCTGAGTTCCTGTTTTCAGTTCTTTCCTTGTTTCATTTCAAATTTTGTCTCTTGTTACTCCTAATTGTGCACTTAGAAACTTCATCTTAGCTACTTCTATGCTTCTGGTTTCCTTTATGCCCATTATTCGCATTTCTGAACCATTTTGTATTGGAACACTTCTGAATGAAAATTAGAACAGTTTTTCTAATGATCAAGGCCTAATAATTCTGTTCAATAAATATGCCATTTAAGTGCTTTCAAGTCAAAGGTGTATTGAAGTTAGCAGCACACTTGTTTCCACAACAATTGTTTGTGGGTTCAAACTCAGCTCGAGCTGTGAAGTTTTCAAAAAATTCTGTGTGATATGTAAATGAACTGTGGCTAAATATCTCCCAAAATTAAATCCACTGGCAATTTCCACCATAATCAGATTCCATATTCATTCAACCTGAGGTTGATGCAAGTTATGCGACCAACACTAGTTGGGTCCATCCCTAGCAGTGGATATGGAAGTCCAAAAGTTGTTATTCTTTTCAATAGTGCATTAATGTTGCTGATTTGTAGAAAATGAGCAAATAGTAATATATTAAAAAATGGAACATTTTATTCCGAGATTACCATCACATGAACATAATTTCATTTTAAAAGAACACTACTAATGGACTTAGTATCCGAGAGGAAACCAGGTATTTTGGTTATCATATATCAATCCCTGTTTAATTATTCTGGTTTCATCAATCAAAAGTTTTTCTTTACGTGGGTCAATTGACAGATTGGTTAAATGAACTGGGAGAATGGAAATCCCTGGGAAACAATCGTCCTCAGTGTGTCTATTTTCATTTTCATTTTTATTTCTATTAAACTATTATGATATATTGGCTTAAAAAATTGAAAATTCTAGTGGAGTGCAGTTATTCATAGAGACAGATACATAAAAATGTAGAAAGTTTGAAACAGTCCCTAAGTTCTCTCACTCGTGCCAGTTCATTGTTTTGTTTCCTTGATTCTTAGTTTTTTCAAATTGAAAAGTAAATGCGATTGTAAAATATTAATTGTTCAACATTTAAAATTGCCCTTTTTCAATTTGGAATTCTGTTTCAATGTAATGAATAGACTTTATTTCTGTTTGCAGTTAGTTCTTTGCTTCATTACATTCTCTAACAGATCATGTAGTCAGAATCCATGGTTTGTAAGCCCTTGACAGCGAAAAAATCAATTGATGAAAAAATGTCTGTCCAACCATCTGTGTACATTACCAGGGGCTAAACCGAAAGGAGGATTTTCACCAAAATTAATATTCTTCAATAGATTTAGCAAATGTCGTGGGTCCTTGAACTGGATACTGACATTTTAATTGTTGGGGGTACTTTTGATGATATCTCAAGGTTTTCAATTTCTTCTCAAAAATGGCCCCAAATATTTTGAAAGAACTTTCTCCTCAGGTAGTTTACAAGTTGTTTAACCAAATGGTGCAGATTTTGTTTTTGCCAAAAGTTCATCATTTTTCCTTTAACTACAAAATTGAAGTTAGAGATTTTTTCTCTGAATGAAATATGTTCAACAAAATTAGATTTAATGGAAGACATATACTTTTTACTTTCTCATAAACATAGATATGAACGTAATAATATACATAGTTTAGAGATGTATTGCTGCAGAAAATCAATTTCGAGATGTCAATGGAAATAGGTTTTGGGGGCCCCTTGATACCAAAAAAGCATTGCATTTGTGAGTGGAAGTGCTTCAAATGAAGTATTTTGAAAACTCAATAGATTCCTTTGAAAAAGAGTTTCAAATTTTGCATTTACAGTAATGCTTAATTGCCATTTTCTTAAAAATGGTTTCAAATTTTTCTTAGACAATTTCTATTTAGGATGAGATTTTACTCTTATTTTTGCAAAACGGTTCCAAAATTTTTCTTCAAATTTTTTGTATGAGTAGTGTTCAGTACAAGACATACATTTGATTTTGGTGAATTCTTTTGATTTGTGAAAAACCACATAAAGGCAATTTTTTGAAATATTGTTAATATTTACAGTACAGACTTTTTCTACACATTATTGCTTTTGTGAGTACAGGCGCTTCAAATGATTTCCTATGATGTTTCTTGAAAAAGCTAAACCTTTTTGTAAAATGAGCTCAAAATTGCACATTTTCAAAATTATTTTCTAAAGTATAGCTCCAAAATTTTCTATTAAAATTTTCATATTAGCATGTCTTTACCCTTTTGTAACCTTCCTAAATACATATCAATTCTACTATTAGGGACTACTATTAGGGAAATTGAGAAACTGAAAAAATTTGATTTTTCAGTTTGTCACAGATATACAACAGTTGGATAGAGGATGGGGCAATACCAAAAAGTTAGCCTAGACTAAAAAAGATTAGAAAACTAACTAGTATGAAAATGTCCGAGCGATTGTGTAGCACCAGTGAAGGATATATCATTTCTGAGAATATTGACTATTGTTAACTTTTTTTCGATGCAGAATGAAAATTCAAAATCTACAATGGAAAAATCTCCTGGAGAGAAACCGAAGCCTTATCCTGCACCCACACCTGATGGGGACGATTATTTGAATGCTTCAGTGTTACTTACTCATGTTAATTCTTTGTGCCATGAAAAAGAACCTGAAAAATATGCTGTAGAAAAATTGAATGATACTCATCGTGAAGAAGTGGACAAAACTGGAATGTATGCACACTCCGATTCATCAGATTCTGAAGCAATGTCCAGTCAGTCTAGTGTGTGTAAGTTTTATCCACATACTTAATGAAAACAAGTTTAACTTAAAGGGTATAGTCGAATAAAGCTGTGAAAAGTGCCCCAAAACCAAAACGATAATCGCAGTGCTCATATGAGAGAGAATAAAAAATGCCATAGATTCACAAAAAAATCAGCCCTCTTGGATAACTCTGTTGCAGAGATACAATAAACATGTTTATTTGTTTGTTGTTGTTTTTTTCCCTCGGCTTCTATTACTTGCATCAAGCTTAAAAAAAAAATTGCAGAGATCGGAAAAAATAGTTGAATTTTAAGGTATTTTGTCAACCAATTTTGGCACAAGATTCATATGGAAAAAAATAAATAAAGTTTTGAAAATGATTTTCTCCATAGTAACATTGGATTACGATTTCAAGTTCTTTCCCCTAGAATGTATCTTACAGCATTCAATAATTTTTTTTTTTCTTCAGATTTTTAAATAGTGGACCATAGTGGGAAAAAAATTAAAACAATCTCATCAGTTTAAAAATTTAAAATTCACACAAAAATATGAATGAAAAAATATAGTTTTAATCCATATTTAAACACAGATTTAATTGCTTTATATCAACTAAATATTATAGGTGTTATATCAATTATGTACCAAACTCGAGCAGAATATCCTTCTTGGAAAGAGATCGGTGGCCTCTTGCGCATCCGACTTAAGCCATTGAGCTTTAGGCACTAGTTTGCACCATAATGTTAGTGTGAATTTTAAATATCAAAATTATCACTATCATTGAAACAGAAACAGAAAAGGACTTTTGTTTCAGATTTTATTTCAATTACCCCTCCATCCTGGTCACCGTTAAAAATTGTCACTTTATGCCACTTACATAATGTTTCTCAGCATTTCTTGCTCTCCATGCAACATGACAGCCGATGTCGGTTCTCGCTATTCAAACAAAGCGATGACATGGTTCGTGACGCAACCTGGTGCTGTGCAGTACAAGCAAAAATTGGTGCATCAGAGGAGCCCTTTTATCTCCTTCCATCATGGGAATATCAGGAGTGAAACGATATTGTTGTGAACAAGCAAAAGGAAGTGGCACCCAGGGATGCTGCTCCAACATAGCTGCGATCATTTATTATTTGGCACAAGCTTGTTAATTGATGAAAATTGTTAAACAGAATTTTTGAGTAAACTGTTTATAAACAAATACATGATCCCAGTTATTGAAGAAGATAATGACAATGATTAATTGTCTAATTGTCAATAATTAATATACCTAAATCCATGTAATTTGATTTATATTAGAGAAAATACATAACAGCTTGTTGCTGCTACCAATATATCAATAAATTAAAATAAAAAAACAAAAAGAAAATGAGTTTGATGATTTTATTTCGATAAAATAAATACTTTCGACATAAAAACAAACCTTTGTCAGCCAAAAGTTGTAAATCACCCTGGTAAGCGAAACCTTTCAATAATTTTAATGTAAATTGTTTAAACATTAGTAAAAAAAATTTCCAATCACATTTTGATGTGATTTTCAAATTTTTAAACTGGAAAAATTGGTTTTAATTTTTTTCACTATCGTATTGTTTAAAAATCTGAAAAAAATAAATATTATAAGACACATTCTAGAGAAAAAAAACTGAGACAGACTTTCATATGAGCATCACAATTATCAGGTTGGTTTGGGGACACTTTTCACTGCCTTATTCAGCTACATCTTTTCTTAAATGCTGTTATTGAAACATTTTTCTAGTTCTGATGAGATATTTGTTGATGTAAATTTTTTTGTCATTTTTAGTAAACAGTCAGTGCATAAGCCTAGTTCAGATTTTGCAAGATTTAATTGAAGATGATAGTGTGTTAGGTTCACAACAGCAAAAAGCTGATGGAGATGATATTGAAAGAGAAAGCGATGATGAGGAAGTTCTGAGCCAGTCATTGGATTGCAAGGAATCAGAATGTGGAAATTCTCCTGGCAGTCCCTTAAGGTAAGGAAATTTTTTTTCTTTTCTTTTTTCTTCCCACATGTGTAGCATTAACCACATAGTACGTTGCTTATAATACATCGAGAAAAGCATGGTAACAGTGATATGAGCAGTTCATGGTCTGATGATGCTTGTTTGCAGGTAAAAAGGTTTGTTAATCATAAAGTGTTTGCTAGTGTTAGGTATGATAAATAAATATTTTGTTATTCAAAATTTAGAAACACTCGGACATTTTTATTGCGGCTGCCTTTTGAAGACTAAACAAAAATTTAGATTTTCTATTGTTAATTGGTGACTTTTAGTATTTCTCTCTAGTTTGCAACCCAAAATATAATGTTTTAAAATAAAGTTTTTAATTTGAGAATATGGAATGTATGAATGATGAGAATACAAGTTGGACTTAAAAATGGCAGTTCTTGGCTTACATGATCAAAGAAAGTAACTTTTTTGAAATAATGCCAGAAAATGTGTATAATTGAAGGACTCGGGTGTAAAAGATGATTATCCTTAAAATTATAGTTTCTCTGACATTATTATTTACTCCTGCCATCAGTTGTCCATGCAGTGTGTTACTTTGACTTGTGTCTTCCTCCAGTTGTTGTCATTTTAATGGAACACATTTAAACATATTAAATGTTAACTTAACTCAAAAATGGTTCTTTGTGGGTTATCAGGTTTTAGACTTCAACCCTCGAGTTAGTAATTATATATTAATAAGAACAATGTGTACTACGTCAATTGTTACTTGATGCTTAGAAGGAAAGATTGTGAGTGTGTTAAGTTTTCAGAGTGATTGATTTTTTTAAAGAAAAAATTGCCTTATCCCATCTCTTCTGTATTTTTAAGTGTTTTCATTATATTTATTTCAGAAGATTTTTCCATATTTAGATAGAGCTATGTAAAATAAATGTTTTGATCTCAAATGTGGAAATGTTCAAGAAAATGCAGTGCATTGAAGACGTATGTCACCCCAACGTGGAAATGCATAGTGAAGCATTCATTGGTGTACAGTTATGCTAGATGGTATCATGGAAATAGAAATTAACAACTAATACTGTGGGACTCAATACTACACACATCTTCTCTCACCAGTCGCAGAAATTTGCCACCAAGCAGTACGATGGCCACCACTCACTAGCCACTGTGGTGTGATTCATGTTTATAACATGTCTAGAATTTTGGCTAATGTTTACGTTAGCCACAAGATATTAGTTAAATTACGGTGATTGAGCTTGAGGGATCTTGTGCATTAACAAGAAATATGTTGGCATAAAAATGTATTATATAGAGGTATTTATTTACCAACTTCAAAGGATACATTCTGCTGCAAGTGTTGGCAAACCGCGGCGAAGACATAAGTCCACGTGCGTTTGCTCCAACCTGTGTGCCTACGTCGCTTACAATATGCTTTTGTTCTGTAAACACAATTTGTTACAAATCAATAATTGAAAAGAAACTTAAAACATAATTGGTTTACATTCAATTGCTCGTGTGAATCTATTTATCAATAATTCTAATAATCACTACAAATTGTTTGTGAAGCCATCCTCTTAATTTATGTTACAGTAACAAATTGTACATTCCCAGTTCTAACATTATTATCTGAAACATGAAATTAGAATCAACATTATTATATATACTTGTACAAATACTTATATACATACTCATATACCCATGCAAATACATTCACATGTTAATCATATAAATACAAACAGCAAAAGAAGTGTTGGGCAACAATGTTTTCCACATTTGGAATCAGCACGTCTTTACTAATTTTATCTAAAGAGAGATGTCTAGATAAGGCATGCTTAACATCAAGCTTATGTGATCTGGTGAGCACTGGTTGCCTCTAATAATATTTCTTAATTTCACAACTTTTGTACTAACTTAAACAGTGGAGATCTGAGCTGCAATTATTTTTTGGGCCATCCTTTCTAATTCAGTATAAAAACTTGTGATTGAAATTAAATTAGGAACCACACTTTCAACCACCTGAATGCCCTATGTTAGCTCCACCTCGCAGTGCATTCTTTCCCAATCTTTGTTGTCTCCTGGTCCCCACACTTGCAAACAGGAGAGTCAACTAGTTTCTTTTTAAATAATTTTGCTCTAAATGGACTGTGCTCACTAATAATCTGGGTCTTGGCTCTTGATGGCCAGAAATGTTTATATTCCATTTTTGTTTGCACATTACATAGAAAAGCATAAGCATCTCTACCCATATCAGTTGTCTCTCATCTGTGCTGCCGCACCTCGAATGCTTCAATAAATAATGTTCTATAAGCTTCTAATGAATAGAGTGTAATTTTCTCTTTATTAAGAAAGAAAGTAGCTTTACCTTTTCGAATTTTATACTTAGCAGCTACAAGTTGCACTGATAGATTTAGAGGCAACCCCACAGCGATCACATTCAGTACTGCAGTGGAGGTAGATCTATATGCACTAGTTAAAGTTAATAGGGCTGTTCTTTGCACTTTATCCAATTCTCTTTTAATTAGCACTTTCCTAGTTTCATTGACCCAGGTTGAAGCACAGTAGGTTACCATTGGAAGAAAAGCACCCTTATAAATCACATGCAATGCCTCCTTATTAAGGAGTCCTTTCGCACCACCAATACACCTCAGTTTCATGAAAAAAGATTTTGCTCTTTGCCACACTGGTGATACATGTTGGTATGGGGGATCAATGTCTACACCCAGATATGTTTGGATTTGGGTTAATTTTATCTTTTGATCTTTATATTTGATAATAGGTCGATCTTTCGATGGTTGTCTTCTTCCAGGTGCTGTCTTGAGAAAGTTCATCATTGTTATAAATTTAATCTTGTTCACTGATATCTTGAGCTTTGATTTATCACACCGCTTAGCTTACACTTCCAAGGCCATCTTCACTTGCTGCTTGGCATCTGTTAGCAATTTGCCCTGGATCACCAGAGCAAGATTGTCCGCAAATGCCACTGCATCTTCAGCCAGAGTTCATAACAAATTGTCTATAATCAAATTCCAAAATATTGGTCTACAGTTACACCCTTGCAGGCTACCTTTGTGAAGCATTCTGAGTCCATAATTTACTACAAAATAAAGTACTAGAGAAACAGTAATTTACAAATATAAAACAACTAACAAATATACAATATAACAAAATAATAATATCTGAATCTTGACATTATATTAATTAAAATAAATTACTGGTACAATGAAATGGAATAATCCTCTTAAGGTACGTGTTAACCCATCATTCATACTCCCATAGTTTTAACTTTATCCAGTTTTAAACTTTGTAATATCTATAATTAAACTGAAATCAGGCCCAATTTCATTTGCCACTCTACACAATCTATTTAAAGGTGAATTTGCAGTATTCATTTATTTATTTATAATCTGACGGACTTTCTTCCAATAAATAAATACAGAAAAGTACAAACTAAAATTAAGAAAAATGACTCGTGCGTGAATATCATTATAACAATATAAATAACAATCACTCATACTGCAAAATACTTCATCTTCTTAAAAAGTCTAAGACTTGTTCCTTTCCAAGAATTATAACTTGTCTTTCCACCTTCTCCTTGGTCTGCCAGTTTCTCTTCTTCACCTCAGCCTTTTATCTCTTATCAATCCTCAAGATTCTTTTCTGGAAAAGGAAGAATATTACACGGATTGGGACATGGAATGTAAGATCATGGAATATAAGCAAATATGAAATACTTATGGAACTTGACAGGAACAAAATTGACATATGTTGCCTCATAGAAACTTAAAAAAGGGACTAGGAATTACACAAAAGGATCATTACTCACATGCACAACAGACATGTAAATAACATAATTAAACAATTATATCTCCAAAAGAATGGTATCTGTGAAATTGGCAAATTACAAATACACAAATCTGTCAAAAAACTTTCAAAGATTGCATCTAGACTTGTTGACCATCCTGGTCATTCTAGTGATAAGGTTGTTTTCAGTGTATGTATGTATTTCTGTAGGTCGTCACCAAGAAAGTATCTTTATTTCTCATGTGAATTGCAGAGCATGTAAAATTCAATTTCTTAAAGTAACGGTAATCAGTTCCACTGTTAACTAATTTTAACACAAACAAAATTTCAATAAAATTACGAAGAGAAAATGTTTAGGGCAAACAAAATGAGATGATAATCATAATCAATGTAAGGGTTGCGAATGCATAGACATGTTGCAGCAATTCTGAAGAACTTGTGCTGGACAGATTCAATTTTAGCAGAATGAATGTGAAAACACAGAGACCAGACTACAGATGCAAACCTTAAAATAATATATAACAAGCATATAACGTTCTTAAAATGTTTAACATGTTGAGTTCAGCACATGTTCTTCGGACAAAACGAAGAATTTGGTTGGCTTTATTAGTCATGTAGTCAATTTGGTTAACGAATGACATTTTAGAGTCAAAGTATTCACACAAATCCTGAATCACAGACACACACTCCAGAGGTAATACATTTATGGTGTATCGGTAATAAGCTACTGATTAGGAACAAGCGACTGTAGTAAATTTGCATTTGGCAGCATTTAATATAAGATCATTCTCTTTACACCATTTAGCTAATGCATTTAGTGCTGCTTTTAAGGAATGTTGGTCATTTATGCACGTGATCGACTTACAAGTTCACTATTGTTTTGCGCATAATTTTCCACTATCTTCACTCTCTGACATCATTGCTCCATACTTTCGTCCAAAGCAGTGTTTTCAATAGAACTTCAGCAATCTCCTGCCAGGTGGAGGTGCAGGTTGCCCCTACCGACACAGACATCAGTACATCTGATATTTTAGTTTTCTCGGTTGCTATCTTGTAGGGAATACCCCAAGGATCCCTTTCAGTAGTCCGGATCACATAGTTTTCCTATGATTTCCTTTTTCTATCCCTTATCTTCTTAGTTTATTCTTGTATATTGTTGCCTCTCTTTGTGGGCTTTGTCACCTCTTGTGCCTTTTGTAGCATCTATTAAGGCACTTGGCTATTCACACTGTATTGGCCAACTCCACATTCCACCAAAATGCAACTTTACTACGTTTAATAGGTTCATGCAGAATTGTTACATTGGCTGCTCTTTTAATGTAGCCTGCAACACACTCAGCCAGTTCTTCTATCGAAAGATTTCTTCAGGAGGTAGATTTGCTGCGTGTTCTTGTATAGTTCTTTGAAAATTCATCCAATTTGCTTTCCTAATTTGATATTTGTTATAAATTCTCATGTTCTACTTCATTTAGCACTTCTGCATCATACATAAAAATTATATACTATTATGATCACATCTCCTTCATCTTCCCCTTCTTCTTTTTCTCCTTCATCTTCCCCTTCTTCTTTTTCTCCTTCATCTTTCCCTTCATGTTTTTCTCCTTTGTCTCCTTATTCTCCTCCTTTGTCTCCTTATTCTCCTCCTTTGTCTCCTTATTCCCCTCCTTTGTCTCCTTATTCCCCTCCTTTGTCTCCTTATTCCCCTCCTTTGTCTCCTTATTCTCCTCCTTTGTCTCCTTATTCTCCTCCTTTGTCTCCTTATTATCCTCCTTTGTCTCCTTATTATCCTCCTTTGTCTCCTTATTATCCTCCTTTGTCTCCTTATTATCCTCCTCTGTCTCCTTATTATCCTCCTCAGTCTCCTTATTATCCTCCTCAGTCTCCTTATTATCCTCCTCAGTCTCCTTATTATCCTCCTCAGTCTCCTTATTATCCTCCTTCGTCGCCTCCTTCTCCTCTTCCTCCTCCTCCTCCGTCTCCTCCTCCTCCTCCTCCTCCTCCGTCTTTTCCTCCTCCTCCTCCGTCTTTTCCTCCTCCTCCTCCGTCTTTTCCTCCTCCTCCTCCGTCTTTTCCTCCTCCTCCTCCGTCTTTTCTCCTCCCCTCACTCCTCCGTCTTTCCTCCTCCTCCCTCCTCCTCCCGTCTTTTCCTCCTCCTCTCCCTCCTCCCTCCGTCTCTTTCCTCCTCCTCCTCCTCCTCCTCCGTCTTTTCCTCCTCCTCCCTCCTCCCTCCTCCCTCCTCCTCCTCCTCCTCCGTCTTTTCCTCCTCCTCCTCCTCCTCCGTCTTTTCCTCCTCCTCCTCCTCCTCCGTCTTTTCCTCCTCCTCCTCCGTCTTTTCCTCCTCTGCCTCCTCCGTCTCTTAAACCATTTGCAGGACTTTGCGTTAGCATCCATTCTGATTACCATAGGCTGGGATCTATTAATACTCCTAACATCGCTAACTGATCACTAAGGTATGCATGTCGTCAGAAGGAGCCATACAGACCTCTGTTTTTCTTTTTGTTTTTCAGATCTCTTCAACTTTCAGTAGCACTGATGTAGCCACATCCACATGCAATTGATTCAAAATAACCATTAAATCAATTCTGTTCTCCAATGGTTTAAAAATCTCTTTAACTGTCTCTTTAAATGTGCCTTTTACATCTTCAATGGTAAAGACAGGTTATTTCAGTTGCAAAGCTTTAACTAGGAAGTTTTTAAGACTCGTTGATTTTTCTCTCTATTGAATCTTTCAGTAACAGGCAATTTCGTTACGCATTTTGACAAACATAGAAATAATTTTGTCACACATTTCCAGGCTTCCATTGGTCAAATATATAACAACATATCAAATATATGTTAGCAACATGTCAATAAAAAAGTTCCAGTTTATTCACTATTCTTCATAATATTTCACCAGACAATATAGATAAGTAAATATTTTGCATAAATTTAACAGGCACAAAGTTTTTTCTGTTGCTCATTATCATGGTGTTGGAGATTATGCAAAATCTAAAATAGGCTACTTTTTGGTAGGATGGCTCTTCCATTACTCAACTCAAGCTCTGTTCAGGACTGGGAGTGAAATTGTTAACGAAGGTGATATTAGCATTCATGGTGGAACTAAAACAATTGTAGATGTTAATTTTGAAACAAGTAATGCAATAAATAGCTTTCTTGGAAAGTTTATAGATTTAGATTGGTTTGTTGTCAGTTCTATAAGTGGAATGCATAAGGTAATTATTGTTTATTTATAAGTGAATATAATTTTTTAATATTGAAGAACAATGTTTTTTAATACTTAGACACATACCAGTATCAAAAAACATTGGATGTAGTGCATTGCAGGACCTGGAAAATTTATGTTCTCAATATATGGAACTCCTGGAAAATAATTTCAGTACGAAAGCCATATTACACCTTGCCAAGTGAAGATAGCATTGTGAAGTATTATTAATTACCATATATTTTCAAACTATCAAATTTTTGGGTTGCAACAGAACCATTGTGGCGAATAATAAGTATCAAAACCATTGAGAAATCCCGGAACATACATTGTCAAGTGATTTGATTTCATAAACTGAACAAATCAGTACATTCTTTAAATTCTCTTTCCGATGCTTCTGTATACTCATTAATACAATTAGAACATAGAGCCCATTTACAATAGTTCAGATCTTCTTAATAGAATTTTTGGTTTTAATATTTTTAGTGACGATACATACAGTATTATAAAAGTAAAGTAATTAGTACTACTATAAAAAAAAAAAAAAATCATCACTTCTGAGAATTCTCACAATTCACTATTAAAATTATATTCTGTATAAAAATAATGTATAAACTGAATAAATTTAAAAAATAAAGGCAATTTCATGATGCTCTTTATTTTGTTTAGTATGAACCTTTCCGAGTCTAAAATCTACATTGCACTGGATGACATTGCTAATACTGAGAATTCTCAAGATGGAAGGTTTATAATTTGTTGATTAGTGAAGCATAATTAATTTTGCTGTCTCAAATTTTCAATTGGGTTTCAGTTGCTTTTTATGTAATAGATTAAATAATAGACATAAATGATCAATTTAAATTGCTAATTAAAAACTACGGAAATTTAGTTTTGCCTAGAAATTGAAATGATGTTAAAAAAAATTAAAAATCTGATTCAGTCTTAATATTCAACATTCCTTTGTCCTTTTCTACTTGAAAACAAATGTTGCTGGAACTTAAGTGGGATGGGAACAAAAACCTAGAAACCCTATACATAGTATTATAGTATTGTACTTGGATCACATGCAGCCAGTGATATACAAAAGCAAGCGTTTTTGTGAGTAAGAGAACCATCAAAATTCTTGATAATTCCATTGATGTTCCCAATTTATTGTGTTGTTTATTGTATTAATTTAATCTTTATTAACCATCAACGGCCGTTGTGGTACCGTTTTGACCCCACTCTAATTTCAATGTTGAATATCCTGCCTATTTTTCAAATGAGAATGTTGGTATGCTGTTTACCTTCAAATATGCTTATCTTTTGATTTGAGAAGTACTGTTGAATTTAGTGCAGTTGTTTTGCAGTGGCAAGAGTGAAAATATTTGTAGGGGTCACAGCGGCACCACCATGCCAGTTACGCAATTGTCTTTGCAATGGCGTTTTCATCGAAATTGTCTCTTTTGCTGACACGGACCATAATATCACTATCTCTAGATGGAGAGTGATTATAGTGACACTGAAGATTTACAAAATGGGTATGACTGTCATATCAAGAATTCTTGAAGATGCTGGTATGTCAACTTGCCGAACTTCTCACGAACATCACTCTTGAACGTGCACCTAACTAGAGAGCTTTGTGAAACCACTTAAATAATATAGAAGAAATGTATTGCAGGTCCTGAAGGCCAATGAAGCGGAGCGAAATATATCAGAAAAAATGTTTGAAAAAGTAATTGTGATACATATTGCTGGTCAATGTGTCATGAATATCAGCTAAACATTTATAATGAGTGTCTACGAGTATTTTTAAAATAATGATTATATTTTATCATTAAATATGTGTATCAGAAATTGATAAAAATATGGGGGGGAAATAGATTTTAAAAATTTATTGGTAAAAAATAGTTTTATTTACAATTATTTATCAGTAATCGATCACAGAGTTAATTATTATTTACTTAAGTGATATATTAAATATGAATTATTTTATCTAAATAATTTTGGTAATTCTATAAAAATATAATTAAACAGAAATAGTTAAAAATTTGTTACAAATTTTCATAATGAAAAGAAAAAAGGCATGGGGTCAAAATGGCACCATGACACTGGTAATGTAACAAAAACTCGTGACACCAATTGGGGGTTAAAACTTAAAACTGAACAAAATTGCAAAGATGTAATGTTTACTATAATTTTTATGAAGAAAGCAATCTTTCCCCATCCTTTTCTTTTTCTTCTTTTTTTCTATCTTTCTTTCTCTTTCTTTCTTTCTTTCTTTCTCTTTCTTTCTTTCTTTCTCTTTCTTTCTCTTTCTTTCTTTCTTTCTCTTTTTTTCTCTTTCTTTCTCTTTCTTTCTTTCTCTTTCTCTTTCTTTCTTTCTTTCTCTTTCTCTTTCTTTCTTTCTCTTTCTTTCTCTTTCTTTCTTTCTCTTTCTTTCTTTCTCTTTCTTTCTTTCTCTTTCTTTCTTTCTCTTTCTTTCTTTCTCTTTCTTTCTTTCTCTTTCTTTCTTTCTCTTTCTTTCTTTTTCTTTCTTTCTTTTTCTTTCTTTCTTTTTCTTTCTTTCTTTTTCTTTCTTTTTCTTTCTTTCTTTTTCTTTCTTTTTCTTTCTTTCTTTTTCTTTCTTTTTCTTTTTTCTTTCTTTTTCTTTCTTTTTCTTTTTCTTTCTTTTTCTTTTTCTTTCTTTTTCTTTTTCTTTTTCTTTCTTTTTCTTTTTCTTTCTTTTTCTTTTTTTTTCTTTTTCTTTCTTTTTCTTTCTCTTTCTTTTTCTTTCTCTTTCTTTTTCTTTCTCTTTCTTTTTCTTTCTCTTTCTTTCTCTTTCTTTCTTTCTCTTTCTTTCTTTCTCTTTGTTTCTTTCTTTCTTTCTCTTTCTTTCTTTCTTTTTCTTTCTTTCTCTTTCTTTCTTTCTCTCTTTCTTTCTCTTTCTTTCTTTTTTCTTTCTCTTTCTTTCTTTTTTCTTTCTCTTTCTTTCTTTTTTCTTTCTCTTTCTTTCTTTTTTCTTTCTCTTTCTTTCTTTTTTCTTTCTCTTTCTTTCTTTTTTCTTTCTCTTTTTCTTTCTTTCTCTTTCTCTTTCTTTCTCTTTCTTTCTTTTTTCTTTCTCTTTCTTTCTTTTTTCTTTCTCTTTCTTTCTTTTTTCTTTCTCTTTCTTTCTTTTTTCTTTCTCTTTCTTTCTTTTTCTTTCTCTTTCTTTCTTTTTCTTTCTTTCTTAGAATATGTAAAAAAAATGAACATTTGGGAACATTATTAACACTTCATTTTGTGAACAAACATTACCAAACATGTCTGAACAAACATTTCCTTTTAATACTTGCTTTCACCTCTTGTGTATTATTAATAAATAATTTGAACAAAGTTGGACCGTTATATGATTCTTGAAATATTGAAGTAAATTGTAGCAAAGGTATTGGATTTATCGACTTCTAATGATTTGTCAAAATGCATTGCAGCTAGCTCTTCAAGAGAGCAGAATTTTTAAGCTTAGGGATTAAAATGTGATATGCTAATTTCAATACTATATTCATAAGTAGTTTCCTCAGTCAGTCTTTACAACTAAATAGAAATACACACCACCAAATAAGTCCGTGCAGTTTCCTCACAACAAACCATGTTCCTGCTTTTTTTATGGTAGAACAATCAGCCCTGTTGATAGTGTTCCAAATTTGAAGGAGATTCCAATCTTTAAGGTGAGGCTTGAATTAGAAGGGGCCAGGGCAACATAATGATGGCTCACTAATCGCATACAAAAAACTTCCTCCAAAAACAAACATTAAAATTTAAAATACGTTCATGGAAGTACAATATGTGTGTAGAAAACCGCACAAAGCATGTTCACATATATAGAAATGTCAAGATTTACACTAACTTTGTTTTCCCCTCCTGACTTTCTTAAAATTACACACACTATGAGGGTTATCACTTTGTTGCCCTGACCTCGTTAAATTTATTTGTGCAGTTGATGTATCATTTTTGTTTGTCCAATTGCTTTATCTGTAAGTAAAAATAACTGAATCTTTTCCTGAGCATTAGATGAAATAAATAGTTGCTTTTCAGCTTTGAAATAATAAAATTAAATTATTTTGATTGAATAATATAATATTCAAATTGGACCTGACATTTTCTTTGAATTTGTCTCTTTAATTATATTTAATAAAAGTAGACCAACATTTTAGGTGATTTTAATGCACAATTAGGTAAAGAGAAAGCATTTCAAAATTTGTATGAAATAACAAACCAAAATGGAGAGTTCTTATGTGGGCTAGCTGAAAGTTATGACTTAATTATAGCAAGTACAAGATTTCAACACAAGGAGATACATAAGGGAACTTGGGTCTTTCCTGACCAAAACACAGTAAATCAAATTGACCATGTTATGATAAATAGATCTAAAATAGACTCAATCAAGGATGTCAGATCCCTGCATGGCTCAAATATAGATTGTGACCATTTTCTAACCCAACTAAAGTGCAAAAATGGAACTTAGAAAACATTCAGGACTCAATGAAAATAAAGCAAAAGAGTGATGCAAGATAACTTTAAAAAAAAAAGAGAGAGGAGATAGTAAAGATGGCTAATGATTGGGGAAACTTGAAGAAAATAATTATAGAAACCGCGGAGGCAGTTATTGAGTCAAACTAAAAAAAGGAATGAATGATGGGATAGAGTGTGCGGATGCTATTGAAAAGAAAAACGAAAAAAAATGAAAGCTTTACAAGTAAAGACAAGGATAAGCCGTGAAGATTATAGGAATGAAAGAAGAATCATGATCAAATTGTGCAGAAAATGGAGGAGGATTGGATTAATGCGAAAATCATAACAATGAATGATAATAACAAATGCAAAGAAATGCTGAAGTTTTTTTTGTGAACTAAGAATAGAATGATGGGGCAGATAAACTCTAGTAAAGATGAACAGGGTAGTATGTTGATACAAGAAGCACAAGCACTAGAAAGGGGGAGAGCTTTCTTTATGAAAGTATTTAATCCTCGAGATAAAATAAGTGAACTGCAGCAAAATAATCAGATATTATTTAGAGATAATGAGCCAGAAGAAGAGATATAGCCTACCTTTGACAAGGTATGCTATATTATCAACAATTTGAAAGAAAACAAAGCACCTGGATCAGATAACATCCCGGCAGAATTGATTAAATATGGAGGAAGAAATCTTAAAAAATAAATACATAAATTAATACTGAAAATATGGCAAGAGGAAAGAATGCCAACGCAGTGGAATTAAAGCATTCTCTGCCCAGTATTCAAGAAAGGTGACAGAAGCGAATGCAAGAATTGCAGACCATAACCATAAGATGTTAAACATAACATAAAAATTTTTTTCAATTCTGTTAAACAAAAGATTAGTTGAAATAGTGTAAGATACATGTAGTGATCACCAATTTGGATTGAGGAAAAATAGGTCACACGTTGATAATTTATTTATAACAAGACAAGTATTTCAGAAAAGCCACGAACACAATATTGAAATGCATAATATGTTCGTAGATTATGTCTGTACATTTGATTCGGTCCTTCAGAGCAAAATCTGGGAAAGCCTTGAACAGTACATAATATCCTTCAAACTGAGGAAACTGATTCAACTAACCTTATCAGAAACAAAAGCTAAAGTAAAGATAAGAAATCAGATCAACGAAGTCTTTGACAAAAAATTTGGAGTCAAACACGGTGATCCATTATTGGCAACTCTTTTTAACATTACACTAGACATTATTTTAAAAGCCATAGATGTAAAAGGTACTATAACAACTAGATTGAAACAATGCATAGCTTATGCAGACAATGTTTTATTAACAGCAAGATCAAAGATTTTGATCTTTATCTTTAAACACCTCAGAAAAGTTTGTTTTAGCACAGAAAAATCAAGAAAAAACACAGTACATGAGATGCAAAGCTGATAATGAAATCTGTAGAGAAGAGGTTTTTGATAATCAAAAGTACCAGGAAATAAACTCCTTCACATATCTTGGCTCAAGAGTGAATAAGAACAATGTAATCGAAGATGACATAACTGAAATAATTGCTGCTGGGAACAGGGCTTACTTGGCCAATAAAGATCTATTCAGAAGTAAGCTACTGTCAAAAAGTTCAAAACTTCAACTTTATAAAGTCGCCACAAGACCTGTAATAACATATGCGGCAGAGACCTGGACCCTGAAGGAAAATGACATTAGAAGGCTAAATATATTTGGTAGAAAAATAATGAGAAAGATCTTTGGTCCAATAAAGGTTGCGGGCGACCTCTGGAGATTAGGTATAATCATGAAATTGAAGCCGTCATAAAATCTAAAAACATTTTAAATCATATTATCTCACTTTGACTTGGCTGGTTTGGACACCTATGTCGAATGCAAGAAGAAAGAATGGTAAAGAAGATTTATAATTGGCACCTGACTGCAGCAAGAAAGGGAGACTGAAAATCAGATGGAAAGATGATGTTGTTGTAGGACATTAAAAGACTAGGAATTTGGAATTGGCATGAGGTGGTTCAAGGTAGGGGAAAATGGAAGGCAGTTGTGAAGCGGGTAAAGACATTCAAAAGAATGTTGTAGCACCTTAGAACAAGAAGACCAACATTTCTCATCCACATTGGCCTGACAAATAGTTACAGGTATGAGTAGCATTGGCAAACAAGCCCAAATACAAACAGCCAGCAAACAGTACAGCAGCCAGCATTACAGGCATGGTACTGTGAGAGAATAACCATTCTAATATTGCTAAGCATAAAATTAAATTGCTCAGAAAATCGGACAATCCTTTTAATTGTATCATGAAAGGTTATTTCTGTTTTTCCTTTAATTTAATTTTATATACATTTTGAGTTGATACACATTTCCAATCACACGTCCTACAAAGTGGGAGCACCCAAAAGAACTTAATCTCAGAAAATTAGTATTTTCAAAATTTTCTCAAAAATTGTCCCTTTTTTATGATTTTCTGGGATAGAAAAGAATGCAAATAAAAATGATGTACGTCTTACTCATTGGATTCTGCAAATTTTTGAAAATCCCGAAAGTTGAAAATCTTTTCAATGTTGTCTGAAATGAAATGTATACTCCACAGTTAGCTCTTTAATGTCACATTCTTTTTTTTAATAATGGTTTTCTCACAATTTTGAGTGAAACTTGGCCAGCATTAAAAAACAAGATTTTTTTTCAAAATGTCTCTAACCTTTAAACAAAATCTCTTTGTACGTATAGTGCTACATGCACTGAATAACATAACATCTACGCCATTGTGATGCATTCTCTTAATGTTTAAAAAATGATCCAAATGTAATTTTTTTTATAACTCTCGTGACTTAATGCAAGTGCTTAAAATAATGAAGTTTCTTGAAAACTGAAAAGTTGCGGTGAAAATGAGCTCATTGTTGCTAATTTTCAGAAATACTCTAACAACATTGTCTCAAAAGCTATTACTAATTTTTCAATGAAATTAAGCATTTAGAAATGGGTTCGACTTTTTTATGATATTCTTAAAGTCGTGTATCAATTGTACTATTAAGATAACAAAAAATCATGAAAATGTACAAAATTATATTTTAGTTGTTGAGAGAGAACTGCTGGGAAAGGGGTGGGGTGAATCCGAAAAGCTAGCTGAGACTTAAGAGACTAACTTGTACAAGAAAGTCTGTAACATTCTGAAGCATGGCTTGTTTTCACCTTAAATCTAAAGCAGGACTGAGTAGTAATTCCCTATCCACAATAACAAACAAGATTTTATGACCATGGTTTATATAAATTATTAAAAACTAATGTTGCCTTAGCATATTATATATAGAGAGGATTTTAGCAGCAATAACTTGTGCTCCTAATATATAAAAACATAGAGATTACCAAAATATTAATAATTATTACATATATTTTTTATTAAATAGGATTCTGTGGAATATTAAAAATTATTTGGAAGCAAGGGGGAAGGGTTGAGAAATGTGACTTTAAAACAAGTTTGGTATTCCCAAAAATCTTTATCTCATTGTAACAGAAATTAACTTTATCATCTCGCACTGGAAATGCTGATTTGAATTATAAATATTTCTTAAATATTATGGTATCAGATTAAAACATTGGAACTTAGAGAGTGCAGAAAGAAAAATTGGAAGGAAACTGTTATGTACCAAGTAGTGAACTTGTTCTATGTAGACAGGTACAGTAATAATATATTCATGTAATCATCTCTAGAGATATTTAACACTATTTTTTAGTAATAATGTATGTGGTTGAGACTTTTATCTATTTAGTATCAATATTGTGTAAGAAATGTCTTTAATTTACTTTTTATACATTATATTAAAATTAATTTGTCTTAGTCTGAAAAATATAATGTTTTTATATATGCAATCTTTGGTAAAATTATTTATGATTCTAGGTCTCTCGGCACAAGAAGAGATTCAAGCAGCTCTTCTACACAAGATTGTTTTGTGCTTCTCCAAGTTGATGGTGCTAATGATGTTTTAAAAGAAGAGGATAATGAAGTGAACCAAATGCAGCTGAATCAGGAGGAAACTCGACCAGTGCAGCAGGAAATTTTAAATCCAGCACTCCCAGAGTCAGAGATGTGTTGTGATACCGCAGTTCTACCTCTCTTACCTTGTGATGATTCTCTGACTTTGTATGTAGAACCTGAAATTCTTCCAGAGAATGAGTTACAAGTGCAGACTGGCAGTGATGTAGACTGTAAGGAAGAGGGAATGAAAATAGGTGCATTATTGCCAATAGGATTATCTGATAATGCTGATGATTTCTCAAATGAACATTCTGATGATTATTTACTGAATATTGAGCAGCCTAATGAGGAAAAATCAGGGTATTTCTCTGAACCTGTGAATATAGATAGTGCAGTAGGAACGGATCAAGATGGCCTTGCCAAGTGTTTACTGTTGGGAGATCCATGGTTAACTGCTCAGCCTGCCTCTTCAGAAAAGGATGAATTCCTTGATGAAAATTTCTCCTCCCCTCTCAAAGACCCTTGGGGAATTGATACAGAGAACAGTGGTTGGATTCCTGCAAGTGAAAAATATTTTAGTGAAACATCTATGGTTACTTTGCCAGAAGTAGATGTGTCTTCACAATATGAAACTGTAGATCTTGCAGAATTGTCTGTGAATAAAAAATCAGAACCAAATTCTGTAACTTCTTCAGAAACAAAAAGACGACTGTGTAGTTTAATCAAGTCCAGAACTAAAGCAAAGGAATTACAAAGTAGTGATAAAATGAGTAGTGAATTAATTAGTGTTGATGAAATTGTGAACTCTGAAACAACAATTGTGACTGAGTATGAAAATTCCAGTTTTAGTACTATTTTCCAGGGTTCAGATTATGAACAATTCCTTGATGATTCATGTTCTATTCTTAATGGTGTGGATGGTAGCTTCCTGAATGAAAGTGGACTTGGCAGTGATATGAAAATGTTGGGTTCTAGTGCCATTGAAGAATACAATAAAAGTAAAGAAGAATTTCTTGATGATATGTGCAACAGGTTACGGGAAGGTCTTGGAGAAGCAGTTCTTGACCACAGCCATAATACATCAAAGCCAAAGAAATTGCCATTATTTCCTCATTTGAGTAGAAGTAGGGATGAAACTGTTGCAAAGCAGTGGCTTCTGGAGTCAAGAAATACTGGAGGGTGAGTGTGATCAATAGGTTCAATATTTGTTATGTTAAGTAAATTATGATTTGCAGTATTCCTAATACAAAAGAGCATCTCAACCTTCGATTGAAGTATAGTGTAAATGGGCAGCATCATTTCTGCTACTATGCAGTGCAAGGTTTTAACATTCCATTGTACCTAATAGATTTTATGACTCAACTGAACCCTTGCCAAAATTTTATTTCATTGTACAGGTGAGAGGTCACTGAATTATTGGAATGTTTTACAATTCCATTCTTGAAAAATTAATTTAGGTTTAAATGAAGGTATTTTGGGCTTGTGCTAAATTAAGTTTGCTCCCGCAAAATAAATTTATGATAAAGTTGAGTTCCTTCACTTGTGAATTTTCAAGTTGCCATAAGGTTGAGCCTTCAGCCTCCGCAATGCGCATAAAAAAACTAAGTCAGTGCTAGGCATAATATCCAATTTATCTTTAAACCTATCATTGCAAAAAACAAGGAGTCAATCCTGTGAATCTGCTGCTATTTACGCCACCACAATGGATTGACTTAGCTAACATATGTGAAGACATAGTTATGCACTTTCCTCCCACCACTAAGGTGTTGCATGTTGCAGATCGTGCACTTCATAATTTTAATCTTTTATCACAGAATGTTGGTGCTCTTTAACACAATTTCAGACCTTGTCTACCGTAGTTAGTACGGATACCTTTCAAATGGCACCATACTTTTCTTAAACAGCTGAGTAATTTGGTTAGAAAAGGGATCTCTCCAATAATAATAATAATAATAATAATAATAATAATAATAATAATAATAATAATAATAATAATAATAATAATATTTATGATCCAACTATTTTGATTTTTCTTTATGAATGATTGTGACAATTTATGAATAATAGTATTCTGTAATTCGTGCAAGTCTTTTGCTTTGAAGGTGCCAATTTCTATACTCTAAATTAATGTACCCCAATTCTCAGTAAACTAAAGGAGAATGTGATTGAAAATTATACTATTTTTCAGAATAACATGAATACATTTGTATTAGCTTTAATAATAATTTTAAAAAAAAAATTAATATCTGTAATTTAATTTTTGTATTGCAGGTTGAGAGACAACGTACGAAACAGTAAAGTGAACTGCATTACACCAGGGAGCAGAAGGCGAGGAAGAAAGCCAAAATGGCTAAAGGAGTTGGAAATGAAGCTTTCCAGTTTTGAACAAATTGAAGATGTTAAAAAAAAAGTTGAAAATAATTACCAGCTTAGAAACAGGGGACCAAATGTCAATAAGAAAGGAAAGAAAGCTAAACCTTTAAATGAACAGGTAAAAGCAAATCAAAATGAAAGTGAAAGTGCGAAGGTCAGTGAATCTCCAGTTCAGTGTCAAGATCCAAAAAACATGGACAACAGGTCAGTGAAGGAAAGATTAGGCATATTAGTGAGAAATTCTATTGGCAAGAGACATTCTAGGAAGAAAAGTTCATTGGAAGAGGAGGATTGCTCTCATATTCCAAGTCAAAATAATAGGCCATCTCACAGTACTAGTCTTGCTTCTGAAACTCTGTTTCAGAACGAAGAGTGTGTGCTTCCTGGCATGAGCAGTGCCGTACATTTAACAAAAAAAGAAGAAAAATCTTTTAGAAATAATGATTCTCTTCCAAGTGTTAGTCAAATCAAAGAGAAAGAGGAATGTGATGATAATAAATTTGATATTACTGCAACATGTCTTACTGAACTGTCTTTGCGATTTGATGAACATGAAGTCTATTCTAGTACAATGGACATCCATAAAACCACACCTGTGGATGCAGATAATGTGAAGGAGGATGTGGAACTTGCTAAGAAAAGAATGGGTCAATATGTCCGACAAAGGCTTGGTATACTTGTAGAATCACGTTCTAAATTATGTTCAAAGAGCACTGATGAAGCCTTAACCTTGAAAGTTCCTAATCCCATGTGTGAAACTAGTGATAATGATAGCAAAGTACTTAAGCGACATCACAGAAACCGAAGAAAAGTTGTTAAGTCAGTAGAGTCAGTGGAGATTCCAATTTCTGAAAATGTAAATGTAAGTAATAACCAAAACACATGTAATAACTCGTCAGTTAAAACATCTGAAATATTTTCTAAAGAAAACAACAATGTTGTAAATACTTGTACAGAAGATGTCACCTCCTTTGAGAAAACCACTGTGTTGGATATCAATTCTCCAATAAAAATTACTACTGTGGATGTTGTATCACCTATTGTAAATTCTGCTTCTTTAGTCAACTCTTCAACAATAAGTTCTTCTATGTCTTCTTCATTGGAAAATGAGTTGCAGACTGGCAGCATACTGATTTTGGAAGAGAAAGACCCGAAAGAAAGTAGCAGTATGTCAGATCCACAATATTCCCAGTCCGTGGAATCTCTTTTAAATTTGTATTCTATTCAGCGGTGCTATGTAAAGTTGCAGAAATGTAATCTGAGCAAATGGAAAGTGAATACTTTTAAGTGTGTAGATGAAATCAACTCATTTAAAAGTACAAGAAGAAAAATGTCTCTTAATTTACATGATGAAAATTTAATGAGTAGTACCGAAGAACAAAAGAGTTCAGTGAAGGTTCATGAAAATGAGTTAATTAAAAAGAAAAGTAATGAAAAAAATGTTGATTCTTGTAGTTTTCAAAGTGTATTACTTGCTAATACAGCCCCAGAATATCCACGATCATTGTTTGACCACAATAAAAAGCTTCACTGTTCAGAATCGAACATGAAATGTGTGGTTCCTAACAGCCCAAAGTCTCTTGATAAAAGTATTAGGAAAACTGGAGACTTGGGAAGTTTGAAGGCTGTAGTTCAGGCAGAATCTCCTCGGGTGGCTGATACTTTAGATACACTACCTGATAACCCTGCACAAACTATTCGTCACTATGCCCTAGGTGGTGGAACCTTCATAGACCCTTCAGAAAATCGGTCTGTTCATTTGGTTGGAGACTATCTCAGAGACGGCAATATTGTTGAAGTAGCAAAAATTCCCACTATATGTTATGCAGAGAATAAAAGTGAAGAAAATGATCTCCCAAATATTATTAACAACTGCTCAACATTTAATGAAACAAAGGAGAATATTAACAGTAATAAAGATGTTGATACTTTAAAAAAATTTGATTGTGAGTTTCTGACATTTACTCGAGGCTGCCCTAGGAAAAGATCTTTAATAAATGATGGAAAGTATCTGAATAAAAGAGAAAAAATTAATGAAGCAAATCCTTCCAATATTGTTAGTGTTACTCCTAATGATGTCAACTCACCAATCTTGGAATCTCAAGAAGCAAATTTTGAAGGGAAAGGAGTAGAATGTGTTTCAGAAAATACTGGAAAAGAATTTGAAGAGAATTCTAAAAATGAATTTTTGAATAATGAGAAACAGCTGACTAGTAATAATGCGAAAAATCAGTGTCTAAAAAAAGAGTTTGCAGAGAAAGATCCTACGAGAATTTCTTCTGGAATTCAGCTACCAGATGTGGCAGAAGAAATGTCTTCCTTTTTTCTGTCTAAAGATCATGTGACCTGTCTTAATAAACCGCAAAATGAGTTTATAGAGCAAAAAGTATTTCAAGTTACAAATAATGAATCTGTTAAGCAGAAAATGCTCTGTAAGAAAAGAAAATTGCAAATTGTGCCAAAAAATGCTTCTAGAACAAAGTCACACTCTGTTTTGAGATTACACAAGAAACTAAATGCTGCCAATAAGTATCAGGCAATTAAATCAGTTTTCTTGAAACGTTCAAGAAGGTTAGCAACTCTTAAGAAATCCCTTTCTGTTACACAGGCTGAAAATAAATGGTTATTACCAACTTCATCAAATGATAAGATTGACTCAAATTCAAAATCTTATTACAAAACATGTGCTGATCGTGCTACAAAGTGGAATTCTTTATTGTGGTCTAAAAAGATAACTTCTTCCTATAAAAATATTTATCACAACTTATATGAAGAGTTAGAGTCAAAACCCAATGCACTGTCAGTCAGAGACAAGTTGACTGATAAAATTCAGACAAGGCAAGTTTCAGCATTAAATACAAATAGTGGCAATAAAGGTGATGGTTTGAAAGAAACTCGTAGAATAACACGTCAAAATGAAGCTTTTTGGAAAAATGAAAGTGATATGAAATTACAGTCTGCTTTGAAGAAACCTCAAGTACAAAGTTCAGAATTTAAATTACCATCATTCAAAGAGAATCTGAATAGAATGGAAATGATAAAACGTGTATCTGAAAATTCACCAGTGAGAGAGACTGTTTCCAGATTACAAAGAACTTGTGTTAGTAAGAAAAAATTAAGTACTTCGAAGCATTGTAAAAGGATTTCTTCTGCCAACTTGTCTATTTCTAGAATGAATAATCAAGATCTTCCTGAAAATGTTGAACTGAAAACAATAGAATCAGAAATGGAAAAGGATCTTTCAAATAATGTTAAATTAAAATTTGCACCTTCAGTAAATGAAAGTGTGGAAGCTTTGCAGAGTAGTAAGACAATTAAAAACGTATGTAATAGCACAAATGTTATAAAAGAACCATCTCAGCTACTCAGGTCAGGAAATGAATTTTTAGAAGATGAACTGTTTTCTAGTACAACTGTGGTACCTGCTATCCCAGAAGCTGAATTTGATAAGAAAATGTCCACTTCAGGATTATTTCAAAATACACGTTTCAAGAAGAAATGTCATAGAGTTGGGTTTAATACTTCAAAACATTCTAAAAGGATAACATCTAGTAATAGAGTTAATTGTCCACTAATGAACAATGGTTTGTGTGAAAGTATAGAAGAGAAAACAAAATTTGACGGCGGTATTTCGTTTGACATTAATTTAGTATCAGATACTTCATTGAGTACAGATAATGGAGACTTGTCCAAGATATTACGTAAAAATTCCTCTGAGACACATCCACAGAGCACTTCAAAAGTACAATCTAAGCTGCATCAGTCAGGAATATCAAATGCAAATGCCATCTTTGCTGATAATACTAAAAGGAAAGTGCAAAAAGATTCAAAAAATGTGCCTGATGAGATGAGAATGTTTAAAGAAAATCATGAAGTCAACTTAAATTCTTTGAAGTGTTTGAAGAAATTTACTTCTCCCAGTACATCCATTTCTGGACTTAGTAGCAAAGTCTCTGCCAAAAGTGAAGAGCAGATAGACAAGAGAATGGCCTGGAGGAAAACAGAGCTGAAAGATGATGATTCAGCTAATCTTGTGTCAGTTCATACTATAAACAAAGATTGTGAAAAGTTACAGAGAAATAAATTATTAGAAAATGGAATTATTTGTGATAATAAGAACACTTCATCTAAACAACAAAGTTCAGAAAATGTGTTGTGTGCAATTGGGATGGCTAATTGTGAAACTGGCTTGCAGAATGCTCCAAATGTTGCAAGTGAGAAGACGCAACCCACTAGTGGTTTGTTCCAGAATACACTTCTCAATAAGAAGTGTCCTTCAGCTATGTCAAACAATTTAAAACGTTCCAAAAGAATAGCCTGTGCCAAAAAATGTGTTTCAACTCTTGGCAAGGATGTCTTGGATACACATTCAGAAGTAACAACCAGTGATGTAAAACCCAAAGAAAATAGTTCTATTGTGTTAAAATCAGAAACCTGTCGTGACTTGGCCCAAAACGTTGAAAAGATAGACAGGGGAACAGAGCTGAAAGAGGCTTGTACAGCAGTTCTTACTGCAAACAGTGGTAATAAAAATAGGCAGAGCAGCAAGTTATTGGAAAATGGAACTATTTGTGATAACAAGAACACTTCATCTAAAGGACATAGTTCTGAATATGAATTAATGGATGAAATTGAAATGACAAATTATGAAACTAGCTTGCAGAGTGTACGAAATGTTGCATCACATGAAAAGACACAACCCTCATCTAATGTGTTGCAGCATACTCTGTCCAATGAGAAATATCCTCCACTTCCATCAAATTCTGTAAAACGCTCTAAAAGAGTAGCATCTGCCAAAAAATCGATTTCTACTTTTAGTAAGGATATTGTGAATGAAAATTTGGAAGCAACGGCACATGAAAGAAAATCCCAAGAGAGTAGTAGTTCCTTTGTGTTAAAACCAGATCCACAAAAGAATAGAGACTTCTCAAATACAACATGTAAAAGTTCAGTTGCAGAGGAGAGAAGTATATCAAAAACACAATTAAGGTCTTCACAGACTGACACAATAAGCATTCAACGTAAATTGAAGAAGACTAAATCTTCGAATGATGAAACTGACTTACAGTATACTGAAGATTTATTAAGTGATAAGACACACTCCATTTCTGGTTTACTACAAAATTCACATGTTAATAAGACGTGTACAACTGTGGTAAAATCTTTTAAACGTTCTAAAAGAATAGCCTCTGCACAAAAATTGAATTCTGTTCTAAATACGACCAGCTGGACTGAAAATTTAGAACCAACCCTCAGGAAAGAAGACCTGGATATTTCATTAACTGTTAATTTAAGATCAGATTCATTATTAAGTGAAAATTGTGAGGTCTTGTCAAATATAATATTAAATGAAAATCCAGCTAAAGGTGGCATTTCTGGAGTGGAATGTAGAATGGATCATTCAGGAGTACAGAGTAAAAGAAGTAAGTTGCCAGACAATTCTGTGTCTCCTCCTGAAGGAAGAGATTTGCTAAATACTCAAAAGCATCAAACAGTGTTGATGAATCCTGGAAGACCGAAGAGACATCATAAAGCAAAGTTACTTTCTGTAAAACTTTCTAAAAATCTGTCATCTAGTAAAAAATCTTCTGCACAAAATAGCAATAGAATTGTTGAAAATTTAGAACGGAAAACAGAAGGTATATATGAAGAGAATTTACCAGCTTGTAGTAATTTAAAACCTCTGTTGTCATTAAGTGAAAATACAAACAAATTGGACAGTTTGGAAACACAATCACAGTTAGATCATGTGGAGATTCAAAGTGCGAAAAGTAAGTTTTGTAAGAATATTTCTTCCAATAATTTAACAAATTTTGGAAATACAGGAACAACTTCATCAGATAGCAAAGCAAATCCTACTTCTGAATTATATCAAAAGCTCAGTACTCATAAAAATCGTGCAGGTGTGATGAGTTCTTTAAAACGTTCTAAAAGAATTGCTTCTGATAAAAAATCTATTTCTGGGAATGACAATATTACTGAAAGTGTTGAAACTGGTGCTACCACAACCCCAACAGAAAGAAATGTTTCAACTGATAGTCTTCTTGCAAAAGATTCAATGTTGAGTGCAAAAGTTGGTAATGAAAATTGTATTTATGAAACAATTTATAAAAAGGAAATTAATGACAGAGCATTGAAAACAATTCCTCAATCCAATTCACTGTGTTCTCAAGAGCAGAATACCATAAATGAACAGATTTCAATTAGAACAGTGTCTCCAACCTATCAGAACACTCCGAAATACACTACATTCCATGTAAAAACACGCTCCAGTGCTGGATTGATAAATAACAAAATGAAGCACCCTGCAAGAGAAATTAATTCTCATGTGTTTTCTGATAATGTACTTTCTACTGAAAGGACTAACTGTAAAATTTTTGAGGAAAAATCTGAAGTAGCAACTTCAACACAAAGTGTTTCAGATAATATCCATTCATCACCAGCCTCATTTATAAATGTAGGTAATCATGGAAGCAGACGGAAAAACATAAGAGGAAAGAGAAATAAAAATGAATTAGTGTGTGTTGATAATGATACCACAGTTGTGCAATCAAAAGAAAAACAAAAGAAAATTCAAAGTCCAGAAAACAAACCATGTAGCCAAATAGTTTCTCCACTTCATTCAAGAGTTTCAGAAACAGTACTCAAGAGAAAATCTCGTTTCATTTCAAAATTACAGCAGAAAGTGGATATAAACAATAAATATCGTGCAATAAAATTCATTTCTGCGAAACATTCAATGAGAAAAGAATCCACCCCCAAATTAATTTCTGCAAATCAACATAATTCTTGCAAGGATTTAGTGGGAAAAGCCATTGTAACATCTGAAGTTGATAATAATGTCAAAGTGAAATCACATGCAAAGAAACATAAACTGAAAGAAAGCACAGGAGATTTGCAAAGCATGAAGATATGTACAAGTGTTTCTGTAGGTGATAAAAATAAAAGTAATTCTTACACATCTAACTTGAACCCACTTGATATACATAGCACACGGTTGTCAGAATCAACATTATCTTTAAATCCTTCTTCAGATACATCTAACCATTCAGAAAATTCATCCACAAACAAAAGTCACTCTAAAAATACCTCTGTACATTTGAAGAATCCCATTGTTAAGTTGAATCCTTTGAATTGTTCTAAGAGGATACCAGCAGTCACTTTTTTAATGTGCGACAATAAAAATAAAATGGATAATTTTGATACACAAACTCGTGAAACAGAATCCACAGATGTTTCAATGAACATTCAAGAAAGACAAGGTCCACGTTTAAATGAAAAAGATTGTAATGAAAGTGAAAAAAATAAGGAAGGTCACTGTGAGAAAAAAATCTGTAAATCTGAACGTTCTATGAATGTTCAAAGTGAGTTGAATCATTCCAACTTTCAGAATGCAGAATGTAACCATTCATTAGGTCAAATGACAACATCAAATAATCACACAGTTTATCAAAGTACATCCACAAAAAAGAGACATATTAAATCTATACAACACCTGAAGGTGCGTACGAATAGAAAGTCTCAGAATAATAAATTAAATCAGCCTAAGGTTTTTAAAGAAATTAATTCTTTCTGTGAATTAACTCATGAGCAAGATCTTCATAATAAGAGTGGAGTTGATCTGGAACTCAAAAGTACAACAAAGCTCTCAACGGTTGCAGTCAATACCAATATAAAAAGAAATATTAGCCCAAAGAACAAACGATCTGACCACACACTTCAAGAGATTCATGAAGAAGTAACTGAAAGCAAAGAATTTAACTTGGAACCTTCAAAAATTGTTAGTAGGAAATCTGGAAATCAGTCTATTCCAAACACGCTGCCTGGAGGCAAAAGGAAAATAGAACAGGAAGAACAAACCTTCGTAATTAATGAAGATGTTGAAAGAGGGACTAAGGAATTGCAAACAAGCATACCTTGTGTAGATGGTGCAAATGATTCGATTAATACTGATAACTCAAATGATTTCATGCTATTGACTGTTGCAGAACAAAAATTCAGAAAAAGAAGGTGCAGGCAAGTCTTAAATATCAATGATTTGTCTCATCAGGAGCTCTGCAGTATTCGAAATTGTGATAATAAATCTACAAGGTATGAAGACAGAAATAAAATCCCAATGAAAGATAATTCAGCCAAGCCATCTAAGAAAGAAAACTTCAAACTTGAAGATGTTGGGAACAAGATGACTTCGCAATGCTCTAAGACGTTAAGGAGACATCAGTTACACTCATCTGTTCAACTTGCAGTTGGTGCTACTGAACCTGAACCCATGACACAAGCCATTCTAATGAAATACCTCTCATCAGTATTAAAGAGAACTGTTACAAAGAGAGATGTTAAAAAATATCAACCTCATGTAAAATTAAAGAGATTAAATTATATTGATATCCATTCCTCAAGGTTCAAAAGAAGAAAATTGGTGAATGAAATGTGTATTTGTGCGGAACATTGTGCAAAAGGTAAAAGTTAGTTAAATTATTCTACTAGCGCGAAAATTTAACTTTGTGATACTGTAAGGCCGGTGCGAGTGATATGTTGCCTATTTATATGTGATAACAATCATAAATAAACGTATATATTTTATTGTATGTAATTTCTACATAAAAAGAGTATATGGAA
Source organism: Teleogryllus occipitalis (assembly GCA_011170035.1). Classification (NCBI taxonomy): domain Eukaryota; kingdom Metazoa; phylum Arthropoda; class Insecta; order Orthoptera; family Gryllidae; genus Teleogryllus; species Teleogryllus occipitalis. Next base: position 66,266 of record BLKR01009176.1, read on the forward strand.
ATGTGTTATTTGTTCTGTGTAAAGTATATTTTAATTGTGCCTATATAGGTGTGTCACTAGATCATCAGCAATCTGAACGACCCCGGGAGAAGACATTTGGGTATATCAATCAAGGAGGACATTTTGCTAAAGTCCTTTGCCAGTGAGTGTTATACTTGACATTCTAGACATTGAATTTTTACACAGGATTTGCACCCAATAATGTTGTTTTCCTGACCTTAAGTGCTAGAAAGCAGATGTGTTTCTGAGACTTAAAAATGCTTAACACATTTTGTTCTGCGATATTGTATTTTGGAATGCAAATGTCTGGTGTGAATAAATAAATAACAGCATGTATGCGTGACTGGTTTTAGAAGGAATTGAATTGTCTGATGTTTGAGTGAAGAACCTTAATTTTAAATGTGGAACTGCTTTCTGCAATTTATTTTTATGTTTCTCCTTTGGGAGGAAGTGCATTTATATTTTTGAATCAGATTGATTTTACTTGCATAATCATGTCGCAATATATGTGCAATTTTCTTGCATACCAATTAAGTGGCTGTGTTTTTCTGTTTTATTTTGAATGTTTGAAGTGTAATTTTATTAATATGCAAAGTTTTTTTGTGTAATCAACTTTATGTATAAAACAACTTTATGTATGTGTAATATGTACAGTTTATTGTGTTTAACATGTGAAAGAAAGACTTAGCCCACTAGAACCTTTAGCAGTCTTTCAGTATTTTTATGTATTTGTTAGTTGCCATTAACTGTTGTTACCAGTGTGCATGTTCTTTGTTTGTACTTTTAAAATTTGTACTCTTTTATATTCCTAAATTCGTATTTCTATTTGGAACAAATGTGAAAGAGATTGTAAATGATTCTCAGCCCTTTATACAGAAATTATTGCACTTGGGTATGTAATTCAAATGATTTGCAAAATTTATTGTTTTGAATGTATTAAATGTTTGGTAAATTTCATTATTGACAGTTCATTTCGAAATGGTACGTACAATATAGTCATTAATATAATTTTTATTGTTGATTTGGTCTTAAATTATATTTTGTTAAAACAAAAGTGTGTTACATTCTGAGTGTGATAAAAACTTAATTACTGGCAAAACATATTACTTATAGTTATTGTACATATGACATAAACTGTACTTGCTGGTGCCTGAGAAATTTGTACAATACTGTTCAAATGTTACTCTGTATAATCATATTGAAAGTTTTAAATGAGATAAATTCACTTGTATAATAAATAGTATGATCTTTTTTATTTTCATATCCTTACCTCTTACTCAGTATCCTTAATCATCATTATTTGTTTTGTCATAAACTATATTAATATATTTACTACCATTTGACACATTCAATCTTTGCCAGTGACATATATTTGTAATTTTCACTTCATGTGTTACAGACAAACAGGAACTGAAGGAGATCAACTGAACCAAATTTTGATTAGCAATGAAAAGACTGTAATAGGAAATGATGAAGTTTTAAATAGTACTTTTGTGGGCTCCAACATTGAAACTTCAAATGTAAAATTACAATTCCCACTGTTAAAGTCAAATACTTACGCCAGTGACTGGCAATCATGTAATAATAAGCCAATATCAGAAAGGGAGGCATGCACCCAGAAAAGCAGAGACGTCTCGTCAACAAGTACTTCATCTGCTTCACCTGCAGATTTCCAAACTAAGGAGTCAAGAAGTGACGGTTTGAATGAACCATATGAATTAAACAGAGAAACACAGTCATTTCTCATAAAAGGTGATTCGTGTAAAAACATTTCACAGGTGCGTTTTACAGAATCTTTGACATCGCCTAATAATTCTAAATTATCCACAGTTAATACAACAATGCCTGTTAAACTGAATTTTGTGCAGAGTTTTTTGGATAGAAAATCAGTGGACAGAAATACCATCATTACACCAAAGAAAATGCCTCCATCAAATAAACAAATTTTTCAAAGCCTTTCTGACTTCAATTTTCCTCAACAAATATTCTTGAAACCATTTTTCAGCAACCCTTCAGATGTAGTTGAAAGAAAAGAAGTAGGTCATAAGGACCTCAAGATTCAGAGCTGCAGTGTTAAAGAACTTGATTTATTTGAAAGCATGATTCCCAATTTAAAAGGACTGAAGATGTATAAAGATGAAGCAATTCGGAACCTTTGGGAGCATTCTCAGACTTGTGATGATATAGAAAATATATTTAATCAAGGAAATTTAAAAGCAGCTTTGGGAGGGCAAAGAGAAACAATTCTTACTCCCTGTTCTCGTCCGCCAAGTGTTAAGGAAGTGAAACTCTGGGCAAAGGCTCGCTTTCTGCATACACGAAAAAGTAAAGAAAGCAAAAATGAAGGAACAAAGAGATTGAAAAGTTCAAGTCAAAAGGATGTTGGCAAAATAGTACAAATACCTACAAATTCCTCACAATTTAGCAGCCAAGGATCATCTGCTGAGAATTTTCCAAAGGCAAGTAAGAAATATACTTGCATGCTGTGATGAATCATCCTGTTAATAGAAATTACTTCTTTTCTACTTAATTATTATTTTATTTTTTGGGTAACCTTAATGAAGCAACTATTTGTTCAAAACGAATCGGAAAATTCTCTATAGACAGTTAATTCATAAATTAGAAACAAAGGAAGGGAATATTCAGGAATTGAATTATTATTTTCCTGTAATAACTGTTAGATGGTTTAAATGTCATGTTTGTGTAAGTTGTTGGTTCTAAAAATATTTAAAATGCAGACGTTTGCTTTTGTGATCAGTTATGTTTCCAATAAAGCAGAATTAGAACATGCTGAGTGAGTAAAATATACAAAAAAAAAACAGTGATTACGAAATGTAACAAACATATTTATGATCGGTAGTTAATAAAATCACAAGCAATGACTAATATTTTGAGTGTCTAAACTATAGGCAACTGATAGCAGCAACTCCTCTGTCAGCAACCTTTTGGCCCAAACACAGTTTCGGCAGCAGTTGGTGACACCTCAAGCAGGAAAAAGTCACGATTCTCTGGGTTTTAAAATGTCATATGAGAACCTTCAAGATTGTCGAGCAGTTGTGGAGGTAGTATTTTACCTGCGAAAGAATGTTAAATATAAAGTAAGGATATCTTTATTTTTCTTATATGATCATTACATCTTTTTTTAGCCTCAGTACCTCACTCTGCTTGCTATAGAATTGCACATCCAAACAAGAGGAGATTTGTGTCCAGATCCTGCCCATGATTCAGTTTGTGCAGTATTTTATTGTGTTCAGAATGATGTCCCAGAAGAGAGTTTGGAGCCTAATCTTGTTACTGGTGAATCAGCTTTATTTTTATTTTATTTTTTCCGTGAAATAAATGTTGGGTTTTTATTCATTGCAAATGCTGTGTTTCTCATGAAAAAGATTCAATATCCTATTATTTGTATATCTTCAAACATCTATAACTGTCCCTATTTTTGTTGCACTAATTACTCGGTAGTCATTCTATCGTATACTGAAGTTCAATATAGAACTGATGAAACGATACTTTCAAAATTTTAAAATCATTTTGTTCTCTTTAAAATGAAAAATTTTAATTTAAATTTTTGATGAAAAAGGTGGGAAATTTTCCTGTACTGTTTCTTTATGCATTATGATGAACTAACAGTGAACAGTGTTAGTTGCAGTATGAATTTGACAGGGGTTATATTGTAAATTTTGGGAAATACTAGCATGTTTGATTTCCTTTCACTGAACACCGACCACAGAACATGTCAACAGCTGCAGATGGCTGGCTTCATGACAATGTTATAAAATGCACATTTATTGTCGTAATCATCTTGAACATAAAAAGTTAAGGACTGTTAACCCATTACTTTTAATTTGAATTGCTATTCCCTTAATCACTTCCAAGATGTTCCTGATCTTACCTGTGTTTTCTTGGTCTGTATTCTTCCTTCTGTTTTCTTGGTCTCTTCTTCCTCTTCGCTTATTTTTGAGTACTTGGGAAGCATTCTATATTAATTCTATTTATGTGTTCATGCTATTTCTTTTATTCTTCTTGTCAAGAATTAGGTTCTTCAAACTGTTCCGGTGCCCGTTTTTTAATATCCCTTTTTTCTTTCGGTTGATACTGCATTGCCGAAGCTGGAAGTCTGCTACTTGGCATTCTTCTTAGATGTTCACACCATTTTCTGTTATTTGTTACCAGCTGGTCAAGCAATGGTTCTTCCCGCTGTTCCTTCCATAGATTAATATTTTTTTTTCTTCTAATATTGAATACCGTAAAGTACCTTGAATAAATTTCATTCCTACTGCCTGTACTTTAGATTTGTCTCTTTTTGTCATTACTCTAGCTTTATTTCCATATGTTCGAATAGGCACAGCTACAATATTAAAAATGTTTACTCTAGTATCTTTTCCTATTCAAGTGTTATTCCTTAATTTTCTGTGAATTGTTCCACATATGTTTTGAGAATTGTTTAATTTTACATTTAAGTATATGTCTTTTTCATAAGAAATGAGAAATCATAGATCTTTAAAACGTACCTGCTGTAATGTTTAGGCATTTTACAAAGCCTAAAACGGAACCAGTCCAACGTGGAAACAAACTGCTTTTCAGGTCCTATGGGGGATAAAACCTTTATTAAACAGAATACCTGTGAATTTAATGGAAATGGCAGAAAGACACAAGATATTCTTAATGGAATGAATGCATCTGCAAGTGTTTTAAGTTTTCTGTCTGTGTGACATGCGATTTAGTCATGGCAGCCGAACAGTGACAGAGAGGGCAGGCAAGCTTTGACTCGCAGTGTATTATTCGACATTGGGGTCACTTGTCTCAAGGTGTACTCCATAGGGAAATACCCTCCCTCCTGGCTCTCTGATTCCAGAAAGGTGTATAGGCATGGCTTTTATCATGCATTGCCCTGCTCCACATTGAGAATCGTAACCCAATTTGCCAGAGTAGCATTACTCAAAACCATGTGAGGGTATCAGAAAGTTATTCTTGGCTGTGACACATTGTGCATTGATAGAGTCAGCAACTAGTCCGACTGCAGCCATAAGGCAGTGAGGTGGTGTGTACTTTTATGAATTTCACAACCAATTTGACAATGGTTGCAAAAAAAACAAAACTGGAATCTTAGATGAAAAGGTCAAGCTTATAGAAGCAAGTAAAATTCAGAAGTTGAAGAGTATTCCCACATATTTTTTCAACTCAGTAATAGTGTTGTTAAGTCCCAGCACTTTTCTGTTTTTGTTCCTTTCAATGCTTTCAACCTTTCTTGTATATCTTGATTATTTTTCTCATTACCTGAGGAACTTATTATTACTTGCGGTTCTTCTTCTTCTTTATACTACAACTGTGTATATTGTTGAATCCAAGCTTTCTGATCTATGACATATACGTTGCCTCTTTCTTCATTATTTGAGGTTTCCATTATCTTGTTAGCAAACAACTCTCTTCCAAAGAAATCATGTTCTATGTAACTGATAAATCTTTCCCATGATTCTATGTGTGCTATTCTTATTACTGTTTTGCTGCATTTCTTGCTTTTCTATATTCTTCCTTGTTATCTTCAGTAGAATTGTCAAGAGAGATTTTATACTTTTTCCGTTTATTGTTTACGTTTCTATTTCCTTTGTCCAAATTTTTCAACCTCTTTTTTCCGAAGACCTACAGCTATTTTTGCATCCTGTTTCATTATTCGCTCAATGTTCTTCCATTCATGTCACATGTTATATCATCACTTGTGAAATACTTTTGCAGATAAGTATTGACATTATTTTCGTACAGCTTTCATCTCCTAATAGATAAACATCTTCATTCTTTTTAGGTGGCATCGCTCTTTTTTTCTTCCATCTTGCTAGGAGCTTTATCTGGGTTACTACTAAGAAATAATCAGATCCTATGTCATTTCCTCTCTTCATCATAGTGTCTTCTATATGCTCAAAAATTTTCATATTCTCTATCACATAGTCTATTATAGATCTTTATTCTCTAGTTGTCAAATTGAACTTGTGAATAACAACTAATGATAATGAAATATTACTGGGTGCTACAACAATGTATACAAATGTTAATAAACATTCAAATAGATCCACAGTACTGTTGCAGTCATTTTCATAGTACTTTTAAAGTCAAGGTGATTTAAAAGCGGGAAAATGTTTTTTATTTTTTTAACTGCAGCCCAGTTGTCAAAAAAATATGAAAAATATTCACAATTTGTGTTTTAAAACAAACGTTTGAGATTTTTTTCAAGCCTGTTCCATGGTTCCAAGAGACTTTTCTTCTTCTTTTTTTCCCAAAAAATTTGTGAATTTGGGTCTGCCAAAATATCAAAAAATATTTTTCTGATAGTATTATTCATCTGATTCATCATCATTATCATGATTACGATAGTCTTATTTATCATATTTTTTTCAGTCAGACAAAACAGTGTTAAGTTGCTGGAAATTTTTTTTAAAAACCGAACATGTTTTTGGCTGTAGAGAGGTGTGAGTGTTGGGACACGGGGATAAGAAATCTTTCAAAAACCTTATTTTTATGTTAGAATTATAATGTAACCACTCATATGTTGTTTGGTTTGGGGGAATGTTTTACCATCTTATCCAGGGGTACCCTTTTTGCATAGAAAGTACTTTTTCAAACCAACTTTTGAGTGCTTATTGCAGCTCAGCTATTTGGAATATCTAAGGAGTTTATTAGACAAAATATGCTTAAAATTGTCTTGAGAGTTTATTTTCGACATTCCTCCCTGGACTGTAAAGTAATTGTGTTAATGTAATGTACAGGGTGAGTTCTGTAACTGTAGCACCTCCTGCAGTTTTTGAACGGTTGAAGTTATTGCAATGCAGTTTTGATGGTAATGCGTGAAACAATGGTGCTAATTAACACGTATTCATTTATATTTTATCATTTGTATTTTCTGAGAAATTGAGGTAACTTGTTTGTTTGTTGTTTTTTTCTTCAAATAGAGCTATACATATTTTTTTAAGTAATGAGCTTGATCTTAATAGAAAGTTCACTGAGGGTTTCTGAACTCATAAATGTTTTTGTTTAGGTATGATAGTTGTTCAGAATTCAACTTTCAAGAAATCATCTCTTATTCATAATATTGAAGTCAATTGCAAGATATCTTTTGTACCAAATGAAAAAGCTTTGATGGAAGAAATAATTCATCTGGTGCAATTATGGGATCCTGATATTTTGGCGGGTTATGAGGTACATTTTATTCATATGCGCTATACATATATACAGCATGTTTAATTTAAGTGAGATATTCACTTGCAAAATGTTGTAGGTGGAAATGCTGTCATGGGGATACCTTTTTGAAAGAGCATTTGTGCTAGAAATGAATTTGTGTCCATTGGTTTCACGTATCCCAGGTACTCGCCAGGGAAATAAATTGGATGAGTCAGTAATGGAACTTCCAGAAGAGTTCTCTTTACTGGGACGCATAGTGTTGAATGTTTGGCGTCTAATGAGACATGAAGTAAGAGTGCTATGTCACTTGATGTTCTATGAATGTTCCTCAAAAAGTGTTCTTCACTAAATATTCTTATGAAATTGTTTTGGCCAATAGGTTTCTCTCCAGAGCTACACATTTGAAAATGTATCATTTCATGTGCTTCATGAACGAATTCCTCTTGTGTCCTTTAAAACACTCACTCATTGGTGGGGACATCGAACTAGATGCTTTTGGGGTCGAGTAGCTGATCATTATTTGTTGCGTGTACGAGGATTGATAAGAATTCTGGAACAATTGGATCTTATCAATAGAACAAGTGAATTGGCTCGTATATTTGGTATTCAGTTTTATGAAGTTCTATCAAGGGGTTCTCAGGTAAAGCATGAAGAAAATAATTATTGTATTGTGTTAGTTAATTACATCCAAAATAAGAACATTTTGTAGGATTTTGTTTGAAATTTAGTTCCTACAATATACAGGATGATTCGAAAAGAAGGAGTAAATTTCAAATATCGATCACCAATGAACGACAATAGATAAAGATACATATGACACATCATTGAATAGAGGAAAATCCAGTTTTATTTTGTACATTCAACTTAAGCACCATTTGTTGTAAGAAAAATTTAGAATCGATAATCCATTTCTTGCCACACACAAATCAACTGGTCACAGGTTATTGAGTTCACTAGTAACTATTCGATCTTGATGATCTTATAGAGTAGAAGATTTAGATGGTACATACACCTTGTCTTTTATGAACTCCCTTGGATAAAAATCACACGGCGTCAGATCTGGTGTCCTGGGAGGCCACTTACGATGAACAATATCATGTCACCCACTTTTTTGAATCCATCGTCCTGAAATTGTGCTGTTTAGATACTGGTGTATCTCATAGTGAAAGTGATGTGGAGCGCCATCTTTCACGAAGAAAATCATCCTGGTCTTCTTGTATTTGTGGAAACAACCAATTCTGGAGCATGTCTAGATATGTAATTTCAGAAAAAGCTATCTCAATAAAAAGAAATGCCCATCAATTTTGTTGATACTAATAGCGCTAAACACATTCTGTTTTGGGGAGTCTCTTTCACCTACGATGAGAATGCAGGGATTTTCAGTCCCCCAAATTCTGACGTTGTGGAGAATCACTTTACCACAGATATGAAATGTTCATTCATCGGAAAAAAAATTAGTCTTTCAGCAAAGTGTCATCTTCCAATATTGCGATGCAAAATTTTGATCTTTTTGATCTCCAGAAATGCCTGATGTAATTGCAACTTATAGGACTTCTGAAACAGAGGTTTGTTAAGCTCACGCCATACCGTTGGTAGCTGAATTCAAAGTTCTCTTCTTGTGGATTTTGTAGGGCTACGTTTGTAAGCCGATCGGATAAGTTCAACATTTTAATCTGAGGTGCGATGGCCATCAGTATTTTTCCCTTTGCAAATACAACCTTCTACCAACTTCTTGTATGATTTGTAAATTTGTTTATGATGAGGGGGCTGTTGAATTTGCCAAGAAGTGCATGCTGCACTGAAACAATGGATTCAATCTTAGCAAACTGCAGCACACAAAACTTTTCACGTGGCATCACCATTTTATTATAAATAAACTACAGTGCCTCTACAGGCACTGAATGGAATTAATAGATAAAGGCTTAAAACTTGGAATTTTCTCTATCTAGTGACATGTCGTATGTGTCTCCATCCAGTGTTGCTCATTGGTGGCAGATATTTGAAATCTGCTCCTTCTTTTTGAGTCATCCTGTACATTGAATCATAATTGTATAATACTGTGTGTGTATGTGGAGATCTTACCCTTGATTTATCACAAGTAATCGTTATTATTTTCTGTATCTTTTTGAAGGGAAAATTTAGTCTTTTGTAAACAAACACCTTGATCTAATGTGTATGAATTTTTTATGTAGTTTCGAGTAGAATCAATGATGTTAAGGTTGGCCAAGCCAATGAACTACATCCCAGTGTCGCCAAGTGTCCAGCAACGAGCTCGAATGCGTGCTCCGGAATATCTTCAGCTTATAATGGAGCCTGAATCCCAACTTTATGTTGACCCAGTTATTGTGCTGGACTTCCAAAGTTTATATCCTTCCATGATCATTGCGTACAACTATTGCTTCTCCACATGCTTGGGTCGAGTAGAACATCTCGGACAGTAAGTAAAAGACAGATAGAGTTAAAATAAAAAATTTCCTTTACACAAATATTATATACATAATCCAGTGAAATGGCTCGGTAACATGTGGTAATTTCTATCAGTTGTGATTATTATCTTTTGCATTTAAAAATAAGAATAATATATCATTACATAAGAATATATATCATTCATATAAATAAGAATAATATATCACAACTTAACTTTTATCCAATTAGATGTATTTAATTGTACTTAATCTCCTTGAGATTCATCTATGAGAAAGAACGGTTCAAAATGTATAAAGGAATCAAATTCAGTTGATGTGTGTTAAAATATTGTTCACAAATTCAAAATATTTTAGTCATAAATAAGTTTTGCCTGCATGCTTTGTGCCTACCTTCTTCATTACTAGTCTTACAGTAATATCCAAAAATCAAAATAGAACCTGAAACCTACTGAAAAGAGCAGTTTTTTCCATGTTCAAGTGTTTTTCTCTATTAAAATATCAAATAATTTTGAAGATGTTATATTATTTTTTTTAGATACGTGAGGATTATATTTTTCTTAGTGAATAACATTTATAATTTTAAACTGTTTAAACACTTCCATGGATTTTTTTTTATTGTGAGCTATTTGGTCAATATATTGGGCGGTCGTGGATATAGAATACTGTAAATTACTTGTTGTACACTTCAAAACCTAATTTATTAAAAATGTTTATGTTATAAAAAGATATTCCCTCCACGATTGCTACATGTTAAAATTCCAAGGATGTTGTACGCTCTTGTCAAATGCACCCGTGGAATTTTTACATGTAACAATCGTGCAGTAAACATCTTTTTATAACATAAATGTTTTTAAATACATTAGACTTTGTTAGATAAATTAGACTTTGAAGGCAGGTAATTGATTGTACCTTGTATCCATGTACACCCAATATATTGGCCAAATTACTCACAATCAATATAAGCAAGAAATTGCAGACAATTGAAGACTTAGTTACATGAATATTACTTTGAAAGTTGCTGGATTAAACAATTTTTTTAATTATATATCTATAAATACAAAATTAGCATCAATTGTTACGGTTTTATGATTATTTGTATGAACAAAAAGTTAAGTGAATAATTTGTTAAGTATTCATGTCCCAGATGTTAATCAATTTGTTTTTCCTATTTTTGCAATCTTGTGCTGTTATCTTCAAAAACACATTGTAGTAAATGTACTAAGACAAAGGTCTTTTTCATACTAATATTATTCATTATTTTCTAGGACTTCACCTTTTGAGTTTGGAAGTTCTCACCTTCTTGTCCCTCCTGAACAAATCAAACAACTTTTGGGAGATATTCATATTTCTCCAAGTGGTCAGGTATTTGTAAATTCAGCTGTACGTAAAGGAATAATGCCTCTCATGTTGGAGGAAATACTTGATACACGATTAATGGTGAGTTTTTTATTGGTTCTGATAACAGTTTTTAATACATTTGATATATCTGAAATGATTTTTGGATATGTATTTGCAATTTTGTTCTTAAATGTACTGAGCACTAATGAAAATGTGAGTGCACATAAAGGCAAGTCAGTATGCATATATACCCACAAAACACTAACATAATAATTAGAACGCATCTCCTATAATATTTTCATAATCTATCTTCAAGGTGATGTGTTCATTCAAGGCAACTTCCATTTATAAGATCCCCCCCCCCTTGAATCCTCTGCATACCTCTTCATTCATTTCCTCTGTCAGCCAGTGGAGGAAATTATTAGAAATGTGAGAGGGCAACTTTGTAATAGGGAAAATATGAATATTTATAGAAGAATTAATAGAAAGCATGTTTATTGAAGGATGATTCTTCCCAAAGAAGGGAGATGGAATACATCAAATAACTCTAGAATTGTGCTGCGCCAACATTGTGAAGAAGTATATAGGCCTATTTGTGCAAGTAAGCAGTAGATCCGGCGGGAGGAGGGGGAGCCATGGAGCCAAGCCCCCCTTCCCCCAAAGGACCAAGAGTTTTCGTTTATTACCTTCCTTTATTTGGCAGAATTTATTTAAATATTTGTGAATAATTATGTAATTATTTAAAAATAATAGTGTATACAATCATTTATATATTTCAAAAAAAATATACAATACAATAACAAATTTGTTACTTATTTAACAAAAATCTAAGATGGCCCCCTCAAATTGATCAGCTGGATCCACCCTTGGTGTATCTCCAAATGAAGTCTTTCTCTAGAGCAATCTCATAGCTAAAGTTGATATCACCTCAACCCACATAAATCAAATATATTTATAGAATTATCTATACATATTTTTATTAAAATAATTTAAGGCTGAAATAATATCTTAAAATATATCAGAGGGACATAGTTATCACAAAATAATACAGAGCATCTCTAAGACCTATTTTGGCATATGCCCATTTTATTTTGCCACCCACTACAAAAAGGATATCATTGTTATGCCTGTTAAAAAATGAAGTGAGAGTCAAATCATTGTAGTGACACTGATGTACAACACACTGCAAATAATTACTATCTGTATATAACATGACCATTATATGTCTTGCAATTAAGGTAGTACCAATTCTATGATAATTCTATTTTTCTTCTAATTCTTCTCATCATCCTCGTTTTTCACTTGTTCATTTCATGGTCTTGGAGACTGCTACTAGTGGTGAAAATGAAATAAAAATATATTTCGACAATTTCACTACCCTTGAATATTGCCGTAATAAAAGATCGTCCACACACTCATTCACAAGGACAGACTCGCTGCCGGGAAGGTCATTGCACACGGTGAGAGACAGAAACGGACTTCTTTCCAGAATGGCCAACTGCACAAACAACTAATCAAATGTACGTTTTAAACCAGTAAACCTAACATCAAATAAAAACAACCTCCAAACATCATAAATAATGCAATCAATACTGTCAAGAATTGACTGGACTTGTGTACTTTCACTAAAACGCGAAATTCATAAAATTAAGTTGCAGCTAGTGTCAGACGAAGATAGAAAATTGGTATTCCCCCTCGGATGCCGGGATGGAGGGTCCTCGTATTACGTTCGAAAATGTCTCTGGACTTTGGTAACGGACTGGTAATATTCAAGAGTACAAAATGCTTTCTCCTTACCCCTCACCGCAATTTTTGTAAACACTGCTGTAAATGTCAGATTTAACTGAGGTAACTACAGTCATTACGAAACTTGCAGCGTTTGTCTCTCAACCGCCATTTCCGATAATCGTATTCATTTCTATTGTCTCTAAAAAAAATCACGAAATCCTGACAATTTTGAATAATCCTATACTTTCCGGTAAACAGTCATACCAAATTTAGATCATCATCCATGCTGATGTCATCTGCGAATTAGCCGGAAAAATAAAAATACTATGATTATTATTGTTGCGTTAGACAAGATGGCTGAGTGACGCTGAAACCAATGAATGGTTGATTTAAATTATAATCAATGAGCCAAACATCGCCTTCAGGGCCGCTCAAAGCCGCCTTGCCAAATATACGCCGCATTTAGTTGCCTGCGTGATATCCGGAATTGTTTTCGCATATCCGAGTCGTGAGAAGATGAATATTGACACATCTTTCTGAACTATCAAGTCTGCCCGCTATCTCCAATAAATGCTTTCTCCTGGTGTTCGACGACGCCACTCTTCATTCTGACGTTGAAGTCGTCGGCCATCAAGGCGTTTCCTATATTCTATCGAATCATAGCTTCGAGATTGTCTATTTTCCTGCGGATATTTAACCCTTCATTGGGGGGGGGGGGGTTAAACATTTATTTTACGTCAATAAACAGTTAAAACTGTGTATGACGTGCTATGGGGAGAAGTGAATTGTGTGCACATTTTCAAAATTCTGTGATCCCTACACTAAGTCATATACTACTTGAATTTTGAATGGGAAAAAAAGCTCCCATGTAATAAAATCTATTTTCAAGGATAAATAAGCAATAAATTTTGGACTCTTATCCATGTTGCCCTTCATACTTCCTGCCGCGACAACATAGAAATGATAATTTGAATAACTGTATTTCCCACTGAATTCTAGAAGACTTGCACCGATAATGAAGTTACATTTATGTCCAGAAGCAAAACAAGGGGCCATCTCAGCATTTGCTCAATGGATCTGGGAAACTGGATGAAAAACCTGATCGAGATGGGGGTCATTGACCCAGAAGCTGCGATGCAATACTTGTTACATATTGTTTAGAATTATACAGTCCAATGATAAATAATACATTAAATATCACTGTTAAAATTAATGTTACTTTCCTTGTGATGCTCAGTATAGTCTCTAATTGTATAGAAACAGTTATGCGTCAGAAACGATTTCTCTGGATTTAAACTTTTCTATCAAATTTAAGCATTTAATGTCATCTGGCAAAGTGTTGTAAGGCCAAAGTGTTGTCTTCGTGGTCCAACTTCCCCTTCTGGCGAGCCGCCGCCGCCTCGGCCTGGGCGAGCGAGACCAAGACAGCCTGGCCTGACCATCCCAAAACCTCGGGTGTTGAAGGCTCGTATCTCTTTTTATCCTGCCACATCGAAAGGCTTTGGGTGTTAGAAATGCCATGTCGAGAGAAATGACCTTCCTTCTCTTCTCCTCACGTACAATCGCCACAATTGTTTGGAATTTTTTTCGCTGAGAAGGGAATCATTTTGTGTGCGCTTCCTGCTTGTGCATGGGTGAAGATCTGATTTCTGGCTTTGCGGTGTTTTTGTGTTTTTAAGTTTCTGTTGATGTAGCTTCGATTTGAAAATCCATGTGTATACCAGGGTGACTGTTGAGAGACCAGACTCGTGAAATAGTGTGTTGAGTAACACAGTTCTTTCGGCTTATGAAAATCGCAAACAATATAACAAATAAGAAGAACATGTGAACACGTGAAAAATATAAAAAGACATTATTCACTGTCAAAGAATGTTAGGATGAGGAAGTGAACCTGATTGTCGTCACTTTGAGGTCCCAGTCAGCAGTAGCGAGGACAGTCATCACCGTCAGTGATGACACTCTTGCAACTCTCTCATTCTCTAAGCGAGAATGACAACAGCGTCGCCTTCAAGTAGGTAGTTTGAGAACGAATTTGCAACCGCCAGTGGTGGATTTAGGCATGGGCACTGGCCCCCGAGCGGCAAATTTTCTTTAATCTAAAGGTTTCTTTTACTCGAAAAATTATTTACTGAGAGGAATTACCATTGCCCAAGTTGATTCAACAAGGACTCTTGCGCTCGGTCAGCTGGCTTGCGAAGAACGATATCGTGGAATTTTTTAAACAAATTTATGAAAATTCGATTTCTTCAGTTCTATAACTTTCCGCATGACAAAGCGTATTATTTTACTTTTTCGCATACGCACGTATATACGGAGTAATATACGTAGTATAGAAAAAGTTAATGTAATGCTGTGGAAAATTGATTTCGAGATTTCAACGAACATACCCGTTTTGGGGTCCTCTGACACCGAAAAAGTGTTGTGTTCTCAAACATCTGTTCCTCCAACTGACCGTTACAGGGCATTGACAATGAAAAAGTGGATAAATCCAGATGCTAAATTTAGAAAAATATCCTCTAACACATGGAGTAACCGAAATGTTTTGTGGTTTCTTGATAACGAAAGATCGAATGACAGCAAAACGTCTGTCCGTCATTCAGTTTACAACGCTTGCGGCTAAACCGTTCAGCCAATTTTCTCCAAAATTGATATTTCCCAATCGATCTGGCTGATGCCGCTTCAATTTGAAATTTATTTCAATTTCGGGGGATACTTTACATGAAGCCCCTGGGACGTTTTCCAAATTTTAAACAAAAAAGGCTCTATTGTTTTTTATTAAAGTTTGATGTTTGATAGTGTGAAGGACGTTTAAGAGAATGATGCAGGTCTCATGTTCGTTGAAAACCCTGATTTTTCGAAAATGATGACCACATTTTAACTCAATTGATCAAAAAGTGTAACTTTTAATCAATAATTAATGAACAATTGACCCGCGATCACTTCAAAGTCAACATGCTCTATGTGATGTTAGATAACTTAGTTTGCAAGTGAAGTCGAATAAACGAAGCTTACAAGATCAGTGGAAAGTTCTTCATAATTTTAGGACTTTGGAATTTGAATATTAGCAATGTACAAGATAGTTGCAAGGCTTCTGAGATATGAATTGAGAAGGCACATTGGGAAATGAAATGTTACACTTCCATGCACACTGCGCTTAGAAAAATATTGAAAATTTGTTTCCAATAGAATTGATGAAACTGCATACCGGATGATTGTCTGCTCAGCAATAAGTAATTGCATCGCTGAAAGATCTTTTTCATGTTTGAAACTTGTGAAAAACTGCCTCAGATCAGAAATGACCAAATATCGAATAAATGCTCTTTGCATTCTTGGCAATAGAATGCAAAATTTTAAAACCAATGTACTGAGATGATCTCATCGATCAGTTCAGTGTCCATTCAGCAAGAGGCGAGAGATTTGAGTTTATTTTGTGTAATGATATTCGTTTTATTATAAAAACGTATTGTTGTTAATTGAATAAATGCTTTAAAATTCTTCAAACTTTATTGTCTGTATTAAAAAAATTGAAGAATGCAAGAAAGGGCGCCATGGAGTGTAGTGCCCAGGGATGCCCCAAGTGTAAATCCGCCACTGGCAACCGGGAATCAGCTATTGTTGTAGGTGGTCCTTGACTTCAGTTGAACTCACCCTCATAGTTCTCTCTCTCTCTCTCTCTCTGTCTCTCTCTGTCTCTCTCTGTCTCTCTCTGTCTCTCTCTCTGTGTCTCTCTCTGTCTCTTCTCTCTCCAGAGTCGGGGACAGCGACGTAGCTAGGGCAAGGGGGACGGTGGGGGGCGGTGCGCTCAGGGTGACACCAATTATAAAATTTTATAGTTGGGATTATATAATTTTAATGATTTATTTAAAAATTATATATATACACATATTAATTAAATAGTTATACAATTAAATCATATATACAAAGAAACCAAAGAAAAATAATGTGAAGTAAAACGTGAAACTATAAGAAGTGAAGCCCCAATTTTTCAGTGGTACAAGAATTTTGATTTTGGCGGTTATTGTATTTTATCGTTAATCTTGACAAAATAATCTACAAATTATCTTTAATATTGTGCAAATACTAGTATTTTCATTAAATAATATATTAACTATTCAGATATAGATATTTTTTTATTTTATTTAGGGTGGCACCATTAGTTTTGCCCTGGGTGACGCCAACTTAAGCTACGCCACTGCCACTGCGACCGTATCCTTCTCTCTTCCAGTATTTCTCCCTCAAGCTTCTCGATTTTTCAACTCTCGTGAATGGTATCAATTTGTCTCCCTGATGGGTTGTATCTGGTTTTGATGCCCATATGCTTCTTTCTTCTGCTTTTGGGCGACCTGCTACATCAGGGATAGTACTGCATCAAACACTCTCAGAAGGGCTTCTTTCTTTTGCTCTTCCACATCCGTTTGCTTTTATGGGGAGTATTTTATTGGTCCAAGAAAAAGTATTTGTAAATTAAAATTGCATATTTCATTTAACTAGTGTAAAAAACTCATTAAAGATTTTATAATATTATTAAAGATTTCAATATTGCATTAAAAAGCTGTTTATTTAAATAGAAAGAGTTCAATACTTAATGAAAAAGAAGATTATCTAAATAGTACTCTTTTAATGTCAAAAAAGTGGTTCTGGGTGAAAGAGTTACAAGAAAGTTGGAAGAGGGCTAGATCTTAAACTGTTATAAATACTTAAATGCTGTACATTTTAGGTGAAGAAATCTATGAAGGAACATAAGGATGACAAGACTCTTCAACGAGTTCTTCATTCTCGGCAACTAGGCCTCAAATTAATAGCAAATGTAACATATGGTTATACAGCTGCTAATTTTTCTGGTCGAATGGCTTGTGTTGAGGTAAATTCAGAAAATTATTTGAAATAGCTAGATTTCTACTGAAGTTCAAAATTCCTTTTATTTTGGTTAAACTTTTGAGAAATTTACAAGTTAAGGAAATTTGTATTAATTGTTTTAATTATCTTGTCATCTTGTTTAATTCCAAAGATATATGAATATAATGTTCTCATTGCATTCAAAGTTGCACAAGTGTATTTTGATGAACATCAATGTGTTCTTAGGTTGCAGATAGTGTTGTAAGCAAGGGTCGTGAAACTCTAGAAAGAGCTATTCATCTAGTGGAAAATACTGCACATTGGGGTGCTCGTGTTGTGTATGGAGACACTGATTCCCTTTTCGTTTTGGTCCCGGGTCGAAGTCGAGAAGATGCTTTCGCTATTGGTGCTGAAATTGCAGATGCAGTTACACAAGACAACCCAAGTCCTGTGAAGCTTAAGTTAGAGAAGGTCTATCAGCCTTGTATACTTCAGGTAATGGCATTAATGCATTATTTATATTTTTCATTTTCTGAATCTTTTTCAAGTTAGATTATGAATATGTTTATCTCCTTAAAGACAAAAAAACGATATGTTGGTTATATGTACGAAAGTGCCAAACAGAAAGAACCTGTTTATGATGCCAAGGGAATTGAGACTGTTCGCAGAGATGGGTGCCCTGCAGTGGCAAAGGTAATGAAATATTTTGATTTTGAACTTGGTATTTATTCTGCCTCACTGTTTATCCTTTGAGTTTCATTTTACCAGGTGTTGGAGAAATCTCTTCATTTGTTATTTGAAACAAAGGATATAAGCAAGGTGAAAGCATATGTGCAACGAAAGTTTTCACAGATACTTGAAGGTCAGATGAGTATTCAGTATCTTACATTTGCTCGAGAATATCGTGGAAAGGGAGGATATAAACCTGGAGCTTGCGTTCCAGCATTGGAATTAACAAAGTAAATGCCAACATGTCATGTCAATTCTCTTGTCAACTCCCTTGTTTGAGGTTTCTTTTTCTTGTAGTTTGAAAATGTCATTCAGAAATATCTATCAGGAAAATAAATAAGGCAAACGACCAATATTTATTAACAGATAATAACCAAAAGAGATTATACCATATTTCAGTTATGTATTGTGACCTTTTTTAAGAGTCTGAAGAGTACAGAGAAGTAAACACAGACCTATTTATAAAAAATCAAGGTAAAGAAAAGAAAAAAACTATTAGAACAATACCTTATATTTGTCCATTCAAAATCAATAAAATAAAATAAAAGGTGTACAGGTAAAAAGTCCATCAGAGATTGGTCATTATATGTGATTGGACTAACCATGAAAAGGTGAACAAAAACACAGAGTAAAGAATACATTATACATTATTGTATTCTTGGGTAAAAAGATAAATTATTGAAAATTCATAAAAACTAAATAAAGATGTCATGAAAAACTTTAAAACAGGTAATTAAATTGGTTGAAACAAATTAGACAAACTTTTTAAAATATATAAGAGAGTATAAGATAAAAAGAGATTGTGTAAAAGATGTTGTAATAAGATGTATTAAAACATGGAAACAATTGACACATTAAGATTTGTTATATTGCTATATTAATATATGTTATATTGCATGATATTCTGGATTTAGTGAAGAGCGTTTTGAATATCAACCTCCAGTGGTAATTATGTTTATGATCAAGAACTTGAACATGCCTAATATCAGAGTAATGGTTGGCGTATATTTTGTGCTGGGTAAAAATATATTAGGAAAGATCAAGTTTGAAATTGATTATAAGCTCTTTGATTCTTAATTTTAAGGCTTTTTAGTGGTACCTTAAGTGGTAGCTGGGCAAATAATATAAGATTTTGTTCTAATAGTTAGTTCCTTTTTAGTCTTCAGTTGCATAAATGTCTTTTAATAGAGCATACAGAGTAATAAAAATCCACAAATTTGACTTTCTAATGATACCTGTAGTTTCAACTAAAGGTACATCATCAATGTATTACCATACTCTGTATTAAAACCCATTTTATGGAACTCTATTTGAAATAGAAATATCTCAATTCCAAGCACATGTATACTTTCTTCATTATAGTTGCCATATTTCCATCAATCCTCTATTAGGATTTTTATCAAGGTTTAGGAGAGTATTTTAATAAAGTATATATAAAGTATATAGGTCATAAAAATGTTCCAAAGGAGAAAATATTGATTGCGGTAAGGTTTGTTCTACAAAATATTACTTTTAAATTCAATGAAAAACATACCAATACGCCTCCAACTGGTCTCTCGACATGTGTGATAATGTAATGAATGTAAGCATAAGTGTGGGTAAGTAAGGGGTGAGGAAAGGACAAGGAAGAGGAAAGAAAGATTTTGCACGTCCATGGCCTGTTTGTTAGGGTATTCCTCTGGTATTCACCTGGTGTTGATCCGAGAAACCATGGAAACCGTATTGATTAGAGCAGCCAGCTGCCAGAATTCTACTCCAGAAAGTATCTGAATTCGGCCTAGCTTTCCAGCAAGCATCGATAATCCTGCCACTGTCGGAACGCGAACCCTAGGATTTGGTCAGAGGCACTTCAGTGACTGTTGATACCCTGAGCCACCTAAACCAATTTAATTGTCTTGTTCCTGTGATGACAACTTTCCTTTCGGTTATTTTCCTCACCTCCTATCCAATTCCCCTTCTCTCCCTTTCTCCTTACTTCATGGTTGCGATGAAGACTGGTGAGAATTCAGTCGCAGGTTACCTACCACCAGGTAATGACGTTTGCAGAATGGTAAGTCATTCTTCTGATATTTCTAGTTGACTGTCAAAAACAACAAAGAACTAAATTTCTAAATAGTTATGTAAATGGTTCTGTTTTTTTAATTATATACTCTTTATTCTTCAGACCCCTGAAAAAAAGTCACAATACTTGATGTAAATTTTGTGTAAAGTGTTATGTAAGCTGTTTCCATCACAACTGTTGATACATATTGATCATTTGAACTAATTGTTTTAAAGTACTCTAACAAATATAATATCTATCAGCATTTTCAATTACTTTTATTATGGCATAAATTTTAACAAAAACTGCTGAAGAAATTAAATTAAGTAGTTTAATTGTATGAAATGAAACAACTAATATTAAAATGTAAAATAATTTTTATTATGTAGCTTATTTACCCCAACAAAGATTCTCTATAATTATCAAATATATTTCCTAGTCTTTGAACTCTTTATGAGAATAAATTTAAGTGTCTGAAACGATTTTTGTAAAATGCATAGGCGATGGTTGTCTGTGGATCCACGTGCAGAACCTCGTGTAAGTGAAAGAGTTCCCTACATTGTGATCAGTGGAGCTCCTAATGTACCATTGATTCAACTTGTTAGATCTCCTCGTGATCTTCTGGCAGAACCAGGTCTAAAAGTTCATGCCCATTATTATGTGAGTCGTGTTCTCTGCCCACCTCTCGCTCGATGTTTCAGTTTACTTGGAGCAGATGTGATGTCTTGGTAAGAAAAGTGGTACAATCATTTGCAACTATATTATTTATTGAAGTTTTATCTATTATCTATTTAAATTTTAACTTGACTCTCTCATATTCATTAGAAAAGTTTCTTTCGCAAAATCAAGGTTGTTGGATTGAAAAAATGTAACAATATATTTTTAAACAGGTATACAGATCTTCCTCGTCGGATTGTTCTCTCACTCCCTAAATCAGTGTCAATTAAAGAGCACAAAAAATTTACTATTTCGCAATATTTTTCTACATCAAATTGTGCTGTATGCCATCAGATTTGTCAAACAGGAATTTGTTGTGATTGCCAAAAGCAGCCTCAAATTACTGCTGTATCACTGGCCACAAAAATTCATGAATGGGAACGTCATTTCTACAATATAGAAAAGGTAAGTGTAGAGCATTGCAGATATTTCAGGGATCTAAATGGAGATCAGATAATAGGCTACCTTCTTTCCTTACATAGTAAAATTATTTATTTTACTTACAACTCTTAAATTTCATTTGCTTCTGGTTCTATGCTCTATTTTTTGTTCCTGATTTTGATAGTACAGCTAACAATTTGGAAAAATAAGAAAATTTTAGAAAGTCACTCAGTTGTCAAAAAAATATAGGGGCGGATTTGAATGAATTATCAATTTTTTGTTCAGTTTAGAACAATGCCTTTTAGTACAGACATTCCGGCCGGCCGACTGCCCGTCCGCCCGTGAACACTACTACCTTCAAAATTGAAGAAACCCTTGTCCATCTGGCTCTAGTTGAAGCTTTCAAATTTTGAAAAACATTCTTAAAAATTCTGAGGTACTTTACATGAAGCCCCCTGGACATTTTCAAAATTTTCTAAAAAAGACCCCTATTTTTTCTTTAAATTTCTTGTAAGAGTAGAGGAGACACTTATAAAGGGGGAATAGGTCCAATTTTCACAGTTAACTCTAAATTTTCAAAAATTGCAAAAGTTATAATTATTTTTGGCGTTTTCCTACTACTATAAGAATTTTTCCTTCAAATGAAATTTGTTGTCCATAAATGGTTCTTGCATTAAGGTCATGCAGATGTTTTTTTATTTTAGTAGTTTTCATGCAGTAGTAAATTTAATATTTGCAATTTTAAAAAATTACAAAAACAAGTTTTTCTCAAAAGGCTCCTAATTTTTTCTTTTAATTTTTGGTGTGGGTTGTGCCATATGTACCTTATGCAATGACATAAACTCCGTATTGGCCCTTTTCTTATATATTTTCAAAAATTACAAACATGTAATTTCTTTGACTTGTCTCTCATGTCAATAATAATTTTCCAACAAGAATGTGCTAATTGCACTGTTTAATATGATGTAAGGTTCATTTTGGTGTATTTTTTGTTGTTGTTGTTTTCAAAAATTATACAAATGTAATTTTCTTTAAATATCTCTCACCCCATTAACATGCACATTTCAATCGATTTGCATGCATAATTGCATTTGTGGGTGGAAGTGCTTCAAATGACTTTAAATTAATTTTTTCGATGACTCAATAGATTCCTGTGAAAAAGAACTTCAAATTTCGCATTTACAGTAATACTTAATTACCGTTTTCTTAAAAACAGCTTCAAATGTTTCAATGAAAGTTTCTATTCAGGATGAGGTTTTACTCTTCTTTAGTATTCTTGAATTAATATTTTGGTTCTACTATTAGGAAATTGAAAAGTTGAGGAAATATCAAAAAAATGTTCTTTGGGCGACAATAGATGGCAGCTAGCAGGATAATGGGGTAAGACAGTAAAACCAGTCCCCACCAAGGAAATTAGAAATGATAGACACCCCATAAATCATGAAGTTTGCATCATTCAAAATTCACAAAGTCTCTGAAGACACGAACATACTCTTGTATATGGAGGCTCTGCAGCTGTCTTACCTCTAATTTCACTTATGATTCCCTTTCACCATACTTCCTAAATATGACGCAACATATAAAGTATAAGGATTTCATAGGTGAAATTAGAGGTTTCTCGGGGTTCTTCATGTATCTAATCATTATCAAATTCAATAGCATGATAATGAACATGTAAGGAATTGGCATGGATTAATTCCTCCATGTTTTGTTCTTTTGGCCTGTTCCTTTTACTATTCCAGTATTCTCTTAGTCTCTTCCAAGATGTTCCTGGGCTTCCCAGCTTTTTCTTAGCTGCCTGGGTCTCTTCTTTCTCTTGGCTTGTAATTGAGTACCTTTCTAGGGAAATACACTTATCTTTATTCTTTTTGTGTGGTGTATTTAACTTCTGAGTCCTGATGATGAGTGCTTCACAGTGGTTGAATTGCATAAGACAGCTAAAGAGCCTCCATATACAAGAGTATGTTCGTGTCTTCAGAGACTTTGTGAATTTTGAATGATGCAAACTTCATGATTTATGGGGGTGTCTATCATTCAATCTCCCAAGCAAATGTTTATACTTTAAAGAAGCAGAAGCAAAAACAATTTTTAAAAGCACTTTTTAAGCAATTTTTTATTGAAACTTATTTTTAGTTGTTTTATTTACAATAAGGACATTTCATCGAATTACAATGTTCCAGAGAACCTCCAATAATTGTGTAACAGATATTGTGTCTGTTGTTACAGATTTGTCAGTCTTGCAGTCAATATGTGGACAAAATTGAATGTATTTCTCTTGACTGCCCTGTGATGTACAACCGTAATCAAGCAAGACACTCCATGATGCAAGAAACTTTTATACAAAATCTCCAAGAAAGTTTAATACAAAATCTCCAAGAAAATTTAAAATGACCAGAAGTGTAGTAAGAGTTTATCCATGATTAATGTTTTAATTCAATTGCAGTTTATTCAATGATGCCATTCCTAAACTGGTACACTATTGTGATTTCTATTTGTACATAATATACATATGACATATTACCTTTCTTTTTCCTATCAGCAAACTATAGCATTTCATATCTATTCTTGTGAAAGTTGGATGTATATGTTTACATATTTAGCTAGAGCAAGTAACTGCTGTGATTTATATTTATAATATTTTATAAAAATATTTTTAATTTCATGTTAATAAATATTTTTAAAAATTGCAGTTGAATGTTTAGCATTGTATTATAAACATTTGTAAGAAAGGTGCAACTGATTAATAAAAGGCATTAAAAATGTATTAACTCTTTGTATGAATGTAATTAGATTTATTAACCTTTACAATAAATTCAGAAGCACTACTTCCAAAATGAACGCAGAATTTGAAAAAAATTTCTGATTAGGTGAGAGGTAAATATTTTACCATGCCAAGAACTAAGATTCATAGCTGTAATTTTTGCGTGGAAATAATTTTTTTTTAATGCTAAATCTACTTTGTATTTTTTGTTAATACATGTGTAAGAAACTGTTATTCCAAAAAATGTATATGATTTACAGAATTACAAAAATGAGTATAAGATCTTTACTTGAGTGGAAAAGATCTAATACTAATAATTAATTAGTCTAATTTTGAGTACTTCCTAGCTGTTTATAATTGTTACTAAAATAATGTCTCCTTAAATTCATGAAAACAAAAGAAAAACAAAATGCAGGTGGCCAATATTGTTTATATCCAATTTCAGTAGTTATTCTTTTTTTTGTTATCTTTTTGTAAATGTGGGGAGGGTGTATTTGGGGATTTTTCTGAAAGATAATTTTTTATCATAATAATTGGTGAAAGTGAAACAGCAAAATTCATTAATTATTGAAACGATATTCACATACTGGTTATCTGAGATAATTGATTTTTTTTTTTTCTGGGAAAGGATTTTGTAGTACTAATATGGCAGAATCAAAAAAAGGCACAAAAGTTGCAGCAAGAACAAATATTGATATTAACAAGCCAGCTCGTTATCCAGCTCCTGTTACACAAAAATCAAGACTTATTGATACTTACGATTTTACAAAACTTACTGCAGATAAAGCTGCAAGGCGAGTATTAGCTCCTTATGTCCGCACTGTACGTCGTCGTCAGAAAGAAACAGAAAAGAAAAGGGACAAAGTTTTCAGTGTATACTTACAGAAGAGACCCAGTGAACTTTTTCGACACTTATCAGAATTTTTACTAGAAAGTGTGGATTTTTCATCTCTACTATATGAAACAGCTGATGTTTTAAAAGTTCAAACAAAATCTGTTGGTAATGACTTCAATTGTTGTTCAATATCTTCTTTATTTATAATTGGTCTGAGTTACATTTTCATTTCATTAATTTCAATTATTTTATTGTTACTTCAAAAGGCACTGTAGTATACTCTGTTGATAGTACCCTTGGTGAGATTGTACAATGTCCACGTAATGTTGTAAGTCCACGTCATCGGGTAAATTGGAAAATAGGTAAATTTGTTTCTGTACTTTTTTTTACTATTAATGAAATGATGGCTAGATAATTTTTTAAAGTTGAAAATTGATTGATAGGATTGTCTTTCAGGTCCTGGAAGCATTGTTGCTGCCTATGTTGCACAGACAAAGGAAGATACTTTGGTGAATGATATACATACTGATTCTAGGTTTCCTGAAGGAGTGGGATGGTTAGGTAAAAAGTTAATCAATCCTGGGTAAAAAAATGTCAGTACGCCAAATAGATTTTGTAGGTAGTATTGTGATGTCATCTCAAACTTCCCCTTAAACCCTTCATGTGAAATATCATTTGTAAATGGCACAATTATTCCACTTCTATTCATGGGGAGCCATACTGAAACATCATATATAAATATAATTTTCCTCTTGTGACGGGATGTTGTGAGGAGTTATTGAGGGATATTGCTGTAACAGTACACTAAGCTGGCTACCTGTTACTGTGCTGACACACAACCCCCCTGTCCTTTGCCTATGTTGAAGTGCTACTGCACCCAACCTAGACCCCATATTGAAGGGTTAAAACTTCTTGAGACCCTTCAAACTTAATCGATTATATAAGGCACGTAAGAAAGTTTCTGAAAGTTAGTGTTTGTTCAATTTAATATTTTGTAATATCTATTACATTGAAACACATTTAAATTACTTGAAGTAATTATTAAAATTTCTATTGCAGCAAAAGTTTCAATTAGGCAAAATGGTAGAAATTGTGTCAAACGCACAATAACTCACTGTTTTTCTGGGTATTATATACAAGAACATCATGCCAAATTAAACTATCTTCTGTTTTTAACACTTCTGCACAAATACATTTTCATGAATTTTATTACAAGTTTCAACATTCAAAGTAAATTTAATTCTTTTTTGGAAATCAAGAAAAGAGTATCAATTGGAAACGTGCCAATAAACATAGGATTACAAGGATATTACCATAGGATTATTATAATTATATAATATAGCAAATGTATGTCTTGCTCTTAAAGGACCAGCAGTGAAATCTGTATTATGCATCCCAGTTCTGAGTCCTGATGATGAGTGCTTGGCAGTGGTTGAATTGCATAAGACAGCTGCAGAGCCTCCATATACAAGAGTATGTTCGTGGTCGTACTTCTTTTTAAGGACATCAAAGCTTGTAACTTTCATCAAAGTACAGTGTTAAAACTTAATAACTGAGCTTATTAAAAACGTTTAGCATAGTAAAACTTGTAAAGCTACAACATCACATACTTTCTCACATTATTGGAAATGGTTACATAATTGTGAAATATTGCAATTTCTGCGCTACTAACACTTCAGCTGTTACTTGTTAATGCACACAAAGCGCCTCTGATGCATTTATTTTGATTGTCAGGAGCAGCAATTATTTACTACTTTTACAAATGAAACAAACAGAAATAAAATTTGACAGTTTCAGTATTTGCAGCACATAATCCTGAAAAGCAATAATTGTAGACAAGCTTGATTTAATTACATTGAAATGAGCATTTGCCTCATTTGATTACATTGATTTTTGCATATCAGTAGCCAAAACTTCTTACTATAAAGAAGTGTGTTTGTTAGTTCTAAGTTAAATTTATTACCTTCCATCAATTTATTTTCTTGCATAAGAATATTATCTACATCATTGCATCATCAAGGCCAACAATTATCAGATGCTTTCAAAGAATTGTGAAACTATTGTTTTGCCATTTTGCGAAATGATAAAGCGTCAAATGAAGTCACTGTCACAAGAAAGGCTGGTAGCAACAAAGCCCGCTAAAATTATTCATTTTTGCTGCCAACTCACTTTCAAAAACTGTTCCAACTTCTTACATTTGTTTTTGAAAAAGTTGACATAATATCAAATTGAAAAAGAAAGATCCACCTCTACTGGTTATGCCATAGATCATCATCTATGCATTCATGATTATGATCTGAAATTTATCTGCTTGCTAATCAGAGATTGTGTTACAATACCACCTAAATGAAGTAAGGGAAGTTTGAATTTACCATTTCAAATTTTTTTCCAATTTTTGAAAATATAGAGAGTGCACCGAAAATGGGATCTGCACCACTTAATGGTTCTTTGCTACATATGTGAAAAAACATTAAAGAAAAAATTTGGGACCATTTCTGAGAAAGTAATTGTTTAAAATGTAAAAATTGTCTAAGTTTCATCTAAATTAACCAAATATTCATATTTTCAAAAAATTGAACATGAACTTATTTAAAGACCTGATTCTGATTAACACATGACATTAAGAACAAAAATTATCTTCATAATTGTAGTTGTAGGAAGATTCAAAAAAAAAATTTGAGTTTTTGCAATTTTCGAAAAATTAGGTATTTCTACGAACATAAGATCTGCACCATTGTCTTAAGTGTCCTTTATATACACGTAGAGGAAATCCTAAAGGAAAGAGCTTCTGGGATTTTCTTGACTGAACCCTTGTCCACACGTGGGAATTTTCCTCAAAGAAATCTTCCAGAAAAATGATTTAAGAATTTTTTCAGGTAAACACAGTAGTTAAACTTTTTTCTTGGCTAACCTTATGTATTAATCTTTATGTACATAAATATATGATTCTATTATTATTATAACACTAATATTATTATTATTATTATTATTATTTGAAATTAATGGTCATGTTTTGTATAGATTTGTAAATGTCATTCATCTAAGAAATCATAAATTTGTATCAATGGTGTCGAAAGTTGTGGCGGTTAAATTAAACCCTTTTACACCCTCAGTGAAATTTTGAAATGTTTTTATTCATTATGGAAGGTAAGTCAGGAATTCATATTTTAATATTTAAAGATTGTGCTTGATTGTCTTGTTTGAGTTTGTTTTGTTACACCGTTATTTTCACAGCCTGATAATGACAATATATGAACATTATTGAAACGTTTGTTTGAAGAATTAAATAAATACGAATACCTAATGTGAAAATTTCTTATTAAGTTTGTGTAAATTAAGCCAACTAAGAAAGGGATCATATATTTATTTACATAAAGATCAACACAGTAGTTCCATACGTATTATTGCATGCTGCCTCCCCACAAAAAGGCTTGGAGTTTTAGTTTGTTGCCTTCTTTTATTTGGAAAAATTGGTTTAAATATTTATGTTAGAATTGTGTAATTATTTCAAAAATTAAATTGCATTGAATCATATACACACTACAAAAATAATATACAATTAGCAAATTATTATTTAACAAACATTTATGATGGCCCCCTCCAAAATGATCGACTGGATCCGACCCTGGATATAGTACTTAAATATAATATGCATACTGTGGCAGTTCTGTCCTCTTTATTTTGATCATGATAATTTTTAAAACAAAATTGCAAAAGCAAGGTTTGTGCTGAAGCATTTGGATGAATTCTGTTAAAACTTTGCCAAACATGACTGATGATATGAAATCCTCAAGATCAACTGTGTATCAATCACACACGTGATCACGAGATTGGGGAAATCCGACCTCAAGGTCAAAAAAAGAATTGAATTTGGTTCGGGTATTTTCTACCTCTCGCCTCCTTTGCGGCCTCAAGGCTTGGATTGTTCGGTCTAATCCTTGAGAAAATCCCGCTCGTGTTCGGGGCTCCTTTACGCTGTCCGAGGTCAAAATTTAATGAAGAAAACTTCGAATTACTAGGTATGCTGACGGTATACGCGGTGTATCGGAGAATTCGCCACTGTCGTCCACCAATGTGTCTGTCGTGCATGGCGACTTGTGTCGGAGGGAAGTACGTCCTGGCGGTTGAGTGGCCTGTTTGTTTCCCAACTACTCCCCTTGTGATACTTTCTTTTTTGCATCTAGGGATACGTTGTTTCCGTATTTTTGGGGATCATTCATTGTAGGTTCCAATACACCTGCTTTGTTAACGGACTCTTCTAGAGGTAGTCGGGTGCTAACCCACTCCCGATCAATCAAGCCGGCGGCGCTAGCCGAATGCGTTTACTACGCTCCGTGAAGTCACGAAGGTTAAGCGCATTCGAGACTCGCGGGTTCGTGGTTGGGTGACCGGCCAGGAACCCCGGGATCTAACGCCGTCGAGCCCCTGGCCGAAGGGATAAAAGGCACTGACTGACTGCGACGTGACGAGACTTGACTAATATTAAAAGTAAAGCACGTTAATGGATGATTACTCCGAGAAGTGCAAAGCGCTCAACGCCCCCAACGGGCTTGGAGACGCGTTGCGTCAAGGTGTAGACGCAACAAATTTAAAAAAAAAAAAAAAAAATCGGCTCGGACTAGGTCTTGTACTGAACTCCAGGGTGAGCGGGAGGATCCACGTCAGGGCAGCGCTTTGTCATGCCCCACTATATCCCCGTGGCAACCCTGGCACTCCGGTAGTGTGTCCCCTAGTTGGACTCCGTGGTGGGTGAGGACCACGGGGATGAATCTGATATTCTCTCCAAGAATAGCAAACCTCTCGCCCCCGCCCTGGAGAAGAGATTTGTAGGTGAAACTGTGAATTTAGATAATTTGTTTTCTTCAAAGAGTCTGATAGACCATCAAAGACCCGTTTCCTCATCATGTTGTGTAGTAGTGACGGTGAAACAATGACCAGGGTAAGTGCTATTAAACTGGCTAGAGAAATAGAAAAAATTGGCAAGTTTCAGGCGGTGATTCTCCAGAGAAACGGCACTATCCATTTTGAATGGCGTACTGACGAGCAGATCAAGAAAATCTCGGATCTAAAAGAAATAGCCAGCCTCCAAGTACGTGTCCACCCACCCGACCTTAAACCTCTGCAAGGGCGTGGTGAATCATGAGGACTTCGTGTCAGAAATCAAAGAAGGCCTGAAAACCTTCCTGAAAAGTCAACCTGAAAGCGTGACTGATTTTTACAGGATCCAGCGGAGAGTGAATAAGGTACTCTGCCCTACCTCAACACTGATACTGATCTTCGGTCGTCCACTTCTGCCAGAGAAAATATCATGTAGCTATTACAGTCTCTGTGTCATGGAGTATGTACCAAATCCTCTGCACCGCTTTAAATGCCAGAGGTTTGACCACACGCAGTCCCGTTGCATGAGTGCCGCAGTCCGCGTACACTGTGGAAAAGAATCGTGTAATGATTCGAACTGCTCCGCAGATCCAAAGTGCGTAAGCTGTTTTAGGAATCACCCATCGAATTCGAACCAGTGTCCCATCTACTTGAAAGCAAAGGAGATCCAGAAGTTCATGGACCAGGTCCATGTACCTTGTCCCATCTGAAACAAAGAAGGAAACGAAAACTGCGTTTCAACAAACGCACAAAGGCGTCAAGCTGAGGAACCGAGGCCGATTGACCCTATTTCTTGGTCCAGAGTGCGTGTTTCAAAAGACCGAGGTCCCGACACATGCGACTCTCTCTAGCAGTAGTCAAGATGACACTGCAGGGAACGAGGAGACCCACATAAACTTGTGAATCACTCTTCAGAGAAGGAACTAGAGGTGCTACAAAATGGCACCGACTTTCTCGTGCCAATTTTTTTTTTTAATTTCCTTGGTGTGGTCTGGCTTTAAGGTCTTGCTCAATTCTCTGGCCAGCTGCCGTCTATCGTCGCCCAAAGTACTTTTTTTGACATTTTCTCAACTTTTTGCTTCCCTAATAGTACAATCGAAATATTAATTCAAGAACATTAAAGAAGAGTAAAATCTCGTCCTTAATAGAAATTTTCATTGAAAAATTTGAAGCCTTTTTTAAGAAAATGGCGATTAAGAATTACTGTAAATGCAAAATTTGAAACTCTTTTTCACAGGAATCTATTGAGTTTTCAAAGACACCTCATTTGAAGTCGTTTGAAGCGCTCCCTAATCCTCCGCCTAAATGAAATAATGTATAAAAATCTATGGAAATGTGCATATTAACGGCGTGAAAGAGTTAAAAAAAATACATTTGTGTAATTTTTTTTAAAAAAAAGAATACACTAAAATGAACTTAACGTCATATTAAACAGTACAATTAGCACTATCCGTTGGAAAAAATCGAAAAAAAAATGTGGAGCCATTTTTGAGAAAATTGCATTTGAGCATTTCTGAAAAAGCGGAATTTTGAGCTCATTTTTACAGAAAACTGTTGAGTTTTCGAGAAACCTAATTTGACATTATTTAAAGCGCATGTACTCATCAACATCATGATGTGAAGAAATCGCCTTTAATGTAAATAATAACGACGTGAGAGGCAAGTAAAGAAAAATTCAGTTTTGTAATTTTTGAAAAAACTAAAGCGTAGAGGTATATGGCGTTTGTGGCAGCGGATAGGGTGCATTAATTAAAATTATTGAGATTTTAAAAACAAAATTGGGCCGTTCTTGAGAAAATCATGTTTTTGTCATTTTTACTACCTCGCATACGTACGTATTTATGGAGTAATATACGTAGTATAGAGAAATCTATGTATTGCTGGGCGAAAAAACGGCGGATTTTCGGCACAAAAAAATTCATTGCCGGGCCCTGATAACGAAACAGTGGATAAATCCTGATGCTGAATTAAGAAAACAATCCTCTAGCACGTGGTGTAGCCGGAATCTCTGTTTGTGGGTCCTTGACACCGAAAAGTCAATACGTTCGTCCGTCTGGTGTACGTGAACAAACCTAGCGCCTAAACCACACGTACGATCTTTTCAAAATTGAAGAAACCTCTGTCTATCTGGCTCTAGTTGAAGCTTTGAAATTTTGAACACCATTCTTTAAAATTTGGGGTTACTTTACGTAAAGCTCCCCGGACATTTTCAAAATTTCCTCAAAATCGGCTCCGATTTTTTTCTTTAAATTTATTGTAAGAACAGAGTAAATACACTTATAATGGTGGAATAGGTCCGATTTCCACGGTTAACTCCTAATTTTCCTTAACTCCTAAAGTTTGAATTTTTTTCGGCGTCTTCCTTCAACTATAAAATTGAAGATAGAGATTTTTCCTACAAATGAAATTTGTTGCCTATAAATATTTCTTTCGTTAAGGTCATGTAGATTTTTTAAAAAATTTCAGTAGTTTTCCGGATAGTGCATGCGATATTTGCAATTTTTTAAAATAAAGAAGAAAAAGATTTTCTCATAAAAGGCTCCAAATTTTTTCTTTAAATTTTTGGTGGGGCTTGTGCTAAATGTACCCTATACGATGCCATGAACCTCATATTGCTCTATTCTTTATTTTTTAAATTACAAAAATGTATTTTTTTATTTGTCTCACGTCGGAAATATACTGTAGCACGTTACAGCTTCGTACACTATCCTCCTGGCTTTCTGAAAACAAAAAAGATTAGAGAGCTCCAAATTAGATTTCTCGTGTCGCGAGAAGGAAAATTACAATGCTCTTTTCTCCATTGATGAATTTTCCTATGTCCGCTTGTGCGAAAGATTCTTCTCCAGGACCAGACCAGATGCATAATCAAATGAATGCTGGAACACCTATCCGAAAACGCTCGTTCTTTTCTGTTCCGCATTATCAACAAGATTTGGGTTTAACATGCGTTACCAAGGATTTGGCGTGAAGCCACTGTTATTCCAATCCATAAGGAAAGACAGAACAATCCCCTCAAGTTACCGCCCAATCTCGCTCACAAGCTGTGTGTGCAAGCTTTTAGAGCGAATGGTAAACACACGTCTGGTCTGGCTCCTGGAACGAAAGAATCGATTTACAGCTTTTCAATGTGGCTTCAAGAAGCACAGGCCAACCATGGACCACTTAGTCTCCCTTGCCACACAAATCACCACTTCTTTCTTGCTACGTCAACACCTGGTAGCAATTTTCTTTGATATAGAGAAAGCGTATGACACCGCCTGTTCGCACCTTCCATTCATGGGGCCTAAGGGACGGCTTCCTTTGTTTCTAGTACGTTTTCTTTCGTCAATATCTTTCCGCGTCCGCCTTGGTGACTTATCCTCGTCACCAGTTGGAAAACGATGTTCCCCAGGGATTGATTCTGATCTTCCCTCTGTTTGCCATTTCCATCAATAGTATTGCATCAATAATTCGTGAGCCAGTGAAAGCATCACTGTTCGTTGACGACTTTGCCATTTTTTGTTCCTTCAGAAGCATGCATGTTATTGAGAGGCAGTTACAGCTCGTCATCAACAAATTGCAAGAATGGAGCAATGAAACTGGATCCAAATTATCCACTTCAAAATCCTGTTGCTTGCACTTCTGCATAATTCATCACCTCCATAAACACCCTGACCTTTTTCTTGGGAGGTTATCAGCTTCTCTTCACCGAATCCGCAACCTTCCTTTGCCTGAAGTTCGACAAGAGTTTAAGATGGAGAAAACATATTTATAAATTGAAAACCCGGTGTATCACCATTGAGCCTCCTCCGCATCCTTTCTGGTAGGTCATGGAGCGCAGACCAAGTATGTTTCTTGCGCCTGTACAGAACATTCATCCGCTCTATCTGGGATTATGGGTGTATTGTTTATGGATCAGCGCCTCCGACTACCCTCCGACCATTGAATACCATTCACAACGCCGGTATACGGACTGGCGCCTACCGCACGAGTCGCATTGAATGCCTCCTGGCCGAAGGCTAGTGAACCATTCCTGAGCCAAAGGCGAGATGTAATCGGCTCCTGCAGTGCGAAAGTATCAGCTATAAAACTCCATCGCGCCAAGCAGTCCTTGACCCAAGTCACAGGACATCGTTCTCGTACGCACTCAGACCATTGTTACCCCATCCCTTGGGAATCCATCTCTACACGCTTTTGCAGAAGTTCAATATAAAATTCCTCATCCCAGTGAACCCCCGCGCCCAGAAGTTTTGTTTTCCCTTGGAAACTTCCCCGGCCTAAAATAGACCTGGAATTATCAAATCATCAACTCCCCCAGCACATTTTTGACGGAATTTCAAAAGATGAAATCCATGTATCCCGGCTATAACTTCATATATACTGATGGTTTCTTCCAAAATGATAAAGTAGGATGTGCCTTCTACTTTCATAACGCGGAGTTTTCGAATAGACTCTTCGTGCAGCGTTTATACTGTAGAGGAATATGCGCTATTGGAAGCACTTACGTTCGCTGAATCGATGACATTAAATGAAGTAGTGATCTGCATTGATTCTAAAAGCTCACTCGAATCCATCTCCTCCTTCTCTTCTTGTGACCCTCTGACAAGTAACATCCGTCATCAAATTCTTCATTTATTGGCGCGTCGTTATAATTTGTTTTTTTATTGGATCCCTGGCCACGTAGGGATAATAGGAAATGAAAATAGTGTAATCAGGCAAATCAGGCAGCAAAACTCGCCACTAGGAAAACTGAGGTACATATCCTCAAAGTCCCAACAAATGATACCAAGCTGTTTATTTAAAC
Organism: Teleogryllus occipitalis; assembly: GCA_011170035.1. Taxonomy (NCBI): domain Eukaryota; kingdom Metazoa; phylum Arthropoda; class Insecta; order Orthoptera; family Gryllidae; genus Teleogryllus; species Teleogryllus occipitalis. The sequence continues at coordinate 100,889 of BLKR01009176.1, forward strand.
GCTTTATTTTCAGTCCATGGCAAACAGAGTTGCGGAATTCATATTTCAACCTCACGAGAATCAAGGATTCCATAAATCTTTGGTCTTCCTAATTTCGTGGCTCTATGTGCGAGGAGATTATTCTGACTCGCTTTCGGATCGGTCACTGCCATTTCTGCCTCGGATATCTTCTCCGCGGTGACTCACCCCCTCCTTGCGATAATTGCGAGACGGATCTTGTCGTGGAGTAAGCTCTCTTGCACTGATCTAAGGTAGGAGAGAGCAGCCGAAGGGGTCACCTTGCTAGCTCTTTAGGAAGAAATACTTGGAAATGAATCTTCTCTCTGCAAGCTTTTTAAGAGAGACTAACATCTACAGCCTTATCTGAGAGAAGAGGATAATGCCAATTATTTCACTTTTAGTTGGAGATTTTAAAGTGTTTATTTGGCTCATCCCTTGCAAATCTTTTTTTATAATGGTTCATGACCATTTTTAGTTTTATTTACATTTTATTTCGCATTAAAAATATTTTAGTTTGGCACTGCCACAGTACGTACTGTTCTTATAATAATTTGACACGGGCGCCAATGACCTTAACTGTTGAAGCGCCCTTAAATCTGAATAATAATAATAATTATTATTATTATTATTATTATTATTATTATTATTATTAATATGATATATTATTATTATTACTATTATTGGGGGTACTTTACTCGAAACCGCCGGACATTTTCAAAATTTTCTCAAAAACGGCTCCAATTTTTTTCTTTAAATTTCTTGTAAGAATTGAGTAAAGTACACTTATAAACGTGGAATAGGTCTGATTTTCACGGTTAACTCTGAGTTTTCGAAAATTTCTAAATTTTGAATTTTTTTCGACGTCTTCTTACAACTACAAAATTGTAGATAGTCATTTTTCTTTCAAATGAAATTTGTTGTCCATAATTAGTTCTTTCATTCAGGTCACGTACATTTTTTGAAACTTTTAGTAGTTTTCGTGCAATAGTGCGAGCAATATGAGCAATTTTAAAAAATAACCAAAACAAGATTAGTATCTCAAAAACGGCTCCAAATTTTTTCTTTAAATTTTTCGTAGAGTTAGTGCCAAACGAACCCTATAGGATGACATAAACGCCATATTGCTCTATTATTTTGTTTTTTCAAAAATTACAAAAATATAATTTTTTTACTTGTATGTCACGTCGTTGATATTTACATTAGAGGCAATTTCTTCACATTATTGTATTTATGGGTACATGTGCATTAAATAATGTCAAATAAAGTTTCTAGAAAACTCGACAGTTTTTTTTGTTAATATGAACTCAAAATTCCGCATATTCAGAAACGCTCAAACGCCATTTTCTCAAAAATGGCTCCAAATTTTTCCTTCAAACTCTTCCAATAATTAGTGCTAATTGTATTGTTTAACACGACGTACTGTGGGTGACGATAGATGGCAGCTGGCCAGAGAATGGAGCAAGACCTCAAAGCCAGTCCACGCCAAGGAAATTAGAAAAATTTGCAACGAGAAAGTCTGTGCCAGTCTGTAGCACCTAGTTCCCTTTCTATGAGGTTTTCTTCCGCTTTTCTTCCTTCAACTTTTTGGCAAATCTATTGACGTACGCCACACCAACTACTATAATACAATTAATTTCAGTCATGGTATTATTACTAGATTGTAGTTACCTTTAGAGGCTGGTGCCCGAACAAATTGGAGGTTGCAGCTTCATCGAATGATGGAAATATAACTTCCAAAATTCAGAACACTAATATGTAATAAAATGTAAGCAATTCATGTAAATTAATTAAAATTAAGTTTAATAAAATATGTATTAAAATATTACATACATATTTTTAGGCGTAGTGTCATGTCAAGTATATTCACCTCCCGCCCACGTAGTTATGGCTTTGATTTCCTGCGTTGCACAAGCACTATTGTTTGGACACGTTTTATACAAGTAAAATTATTTTATTTCAAAAACGTAACTACTCTGGCATATATTACAATAAAGAAAGATCTTCCACACACATTTGTATTCACAAGAACACTCGCAAACTGCTCGCCAGGCCAGCTCAAGGCTAGCTGCTGGCACACAGGCTTTCGCGAGACACGAAGAGACATCCATGCAGAACGGTCAACTTTACACAAAGAACTCGTGAAATGTACGTTTTGAATCAACAAACCTAATACCTGGTCTCTAACCAATATTTTTCGAGAATTGCTGCCCATCTCACTAAGGGTCTTCAACCACAAAATTCAACATCAGATGTTTCCCCAACAATTTTAGACACGATGTTCGTTTCCGAAACGTCTTCATATGAAATTCTCAAAATAATCGTAAAATAAAAAATAAATATTCAGCCGGTTTAGATGAATTTCCCGATTGTTTGTTAAAGACTTGTGCGCCTGCCATTATACACCCGTTAATTCACATATTTAATGCGTCCTTATGCACCGGAACTTTTCCAGATATTTTCAAAACAGCTAAGATTAAGTTGCTCTTCAAAAAAGGAAACAAAAATGAAATTCAAAATCATCGGCCAATTTCTCTTTTGTCGTTTTTTTTAAATATTAGACTTTTTACGTACGAATGGACACCTTTTTCAGTAAACACGACGCGTTTTCAGATTGCCAATATGGATTTCGAAAATAAAAATATACGGAAACGGTCATATTTTCTTTGCTTAAAGATGTCGCCTCATCATTGGATCAAAACGAAGCACCAATTGAATGATTTTTAGATCTTTCAAAAGCTTTTGACGTCATTGATCATAACATTTTACATTCAGAATTATCTTTTTTAAATTTGTTGCGTCTACAATTGACGCAACGCGTTTCCAAAACCCTTGAGGGGCGTTGAGCGCTTTGCGCTTTCGGAGTAATCCCCTATTAATTACAGCGCTTAATTTCGGAGTAATCCTCCGTTAATATTATGTCCGTCACGTCTCGTCGCAGTTAGTTGTCAAATGGATCGCCAGGTAGCATCTCCGCGTACGTGTCTCCCACTAGCCAGTAGCTAGAATTGGGAAGGAATAAGGATAGGAGTAGGGTTTACGACACTTCACAGGGGGTTGGACTTGCCCTTGTGAAGCAGCCAAACTCGTTTTCTTGAAATAAATTTCACATGAGTTTCGACGGGAATCAAACCCGGACCTCCTTGGTGAAAGGCTAGCGACTTCGCTCTGCGCCACGAGATGACTTAAATTCGTATGGAATCCGTGGTATTGCTCTAGATTGGTTATGTTCCTTAACAACGATCTAAAAGAGTAGAAATACTTTACTGGAATTGTGAAACATTAAGTACACACCTAAAGAAACCGTAATTAGAACAGAATCAGATTTTTAAGTTGCTTCCGTAATAAATTAAAAGTAAATGAAAAGAAAACGGTTTAAATGCAATTTTCCATTTCAAATAACTGTACTCCATTGAAAATGAACGATGAGGCATTGACTGATGTTAAGGTAACAAAATGTTTAGGTCTCTCAATTCAGTCAAACCTTAAATGGGACGTCCATTTAAATGAATTGAACACAAAATTAAGTTATTTATACTACGCGTTCAGAATTCTTTCAAATTCAGTCAGCCTTCATACTGCTCGTAGTGTATATTTCGCGAATGTTCATTCTCGCCTGACATATGGCAGAACATTCTGTGGAAATACATCTTATAGCTCCCTGACGTTTAGATTCCAAAAACGAATTGTATGAATAATAAGCAAATCCCACCCACTTGATTCTTATAAGCCTCTGCTTATTAATCTAGGAATTCTACCCTTCCCTTGTCTGTTGATTTATGAATCAGTGATGTTTGTCCAAAATGACTTACTTAAGGGCGGGAATATATTTTCAGCAAACGCCGATGTTTATAAAAATAAAACTCGACGTAGTAATTATATTCATCAGGTGAAAGTATCAACAGCTCACTACAAAAAATTCACATACAATACATGTACGTTATTTTACAACACTTTGCCAGATGTCATTAAACGATTAAATTCGATAGAAAAGTTTCAATCTCTTGTAAAAACGTTTCCGCTGCATAACTGTTTCTATACAATTGAAGTCTATATCGAACATCAAAAGGAAAGTAACATTAATTTTAACAATGATATTTAATGTATTATTTACCATTTGGAATGTAGTGGACCATTTGGACTAAACAACCTGTGACAAGCATTGTACCGCAGCTTGTTTACTTTCAATAACACGTAAAAGTCATAAAATTAAGATGCAGCTAGTCAGACGGCATAATATTGGTATTCCCCTCTGACTGCCTCGGTCGCTCTACAGCGCTAGGCGACAAGTCCCCCACCCATGTGGTTGTGTCACCAAAGGCCTATGGTTCCCGTGTTAAAGTGAAAGGCCAAATAGTAAATACAGTAAACTCAGTAAAATAGTTAAGAGCGTGGTGCAATACCTGAGAGTCACTAGACGCCAAAGAGGGCGCCAGTTGGACGTTCTTTGATTTCAAAATGATTTCATATACATCGATATTGCTGCAATATATTGAATATTGAATGTCATTTAAAGGAAAATGTATATTCCTAAGATATTATGAGATCTTCGATTATCTGGGGATGGTGAAACCGTGCAACCTAAGCACGAGCCCCTACTGGGAGTAACACCAACTCTGGCACGTTTTCACGGAGACCATGGTGAAAATAAAGGTTATTTCCACCAGGATGGAGAAATGTACGTTGTCTTGACTATCTTCGTGCTTTCACGAACTCTCGCACTTTGAGCAACTCCGCTACGTGCTACCCACCTCCGGCGCCCTCACCCTCTTTCACAGTTAGGGGCGGGTTTGCGATGGGGCCTTTACCTGGAATATGGATGACGAATTCAATTGCAAACGAACAAACGCTGAGAAAAAAAAAAAAAAAAAAAATACGACACTCAAAGGCGCCTCCATGAAAACAAAAATATTATTAAAATGTCATGGTCGTCATTGTCATTGCCTTGTCAGTGACCGAATGTGATATAAAACTCATATAATTGCATTAATGAACAATTAAATCAAGGGCTGCACTTCCGAATGTCCACACACCACATTACAGAAATTAACGACACCCCCCCCCCCATCCAACTTCAACGCTTTTACGCGGTTAAGAAACAATTTTTTCCTAAAGAAGTATGATCTTCAAAATGGGATCTTTCGGTCCAGTTTTCAACCTGAATTTTCGAAAATTGCAGATGTTCAACTTTCATTTGGAAGCGTCGGTAACGTTCCCAAGACAACTCACGCGTTCGATGTAGCGTGTAAATGAAGTGCTTGCGAAACCGAAGTACCTGCGTTCGACTCCCAGTGTGGGCAAAAAATGTTTGTGTGCTTAATTAGTATTATAATATGATCTGTTACAAATAATGCGAGAAATTATTGCTGCTGTTGTAGCACCCCTAGTTATTCAAGTAAAGCACTGCATTCCGAATTACATGCTTTTTCACTGGAGATTAAAATTTCTCCCTTCTTTCTTCATAGAACAAGATGCATATCTTGAAAGTATCTTTCCTCACCTAACTGATAGAATTTGAAATATAATACAATAAACATGGGTGGAAGTAATGCAATTACTTTTTTCATGTTACACTTTTGCTCAAAACATTTTGGCATTTGAACTAAGGATCAATTAAAATAATTGTATTTACAAATATTTACAAAAAATTGTTAATATTGTTAATTGTATAAACTATTAATTTATTTAATAAATAAATGTAATAAATAAATTGTTAATTGTATTTACAGCCAGCACAATTATGAATGGGGCAAAGAAAGAAAATTACATTTTCTTGACTGTACTTCTTATCTTCTGAGATCTTTCATATGGGTTCTGTGGATTCATACAATTTATTTAGATGCCTAAATATGCTTTTTTAGTTCTATTACTTAGATCATTTTATCCTCTTGAATCCACAGCCATTTGCTTTTACACTTTTTAATTTTGCATTTACAGAAAATTTCCAGTTTCACCAGTTTTTATATCTTCAGATTACAATTTTCCATTTCGATTTATACATCAGATAGTATGTTTTGCCTTGTAAATTACTGACATGTATCATTAACATTAATATTACATTTCAATAGGGTGATGTTCAAATAATAAAAACTGTTACGGGTTGGATGGGAGCTGCTATTCACCAAAATCAGCAGCGAATTATTCTGCAGAAGCAGCAAGAATTAAATGATTATCTCTTGGAACTTACAAAGTTGTATTTCTGTGATGTTGTAGTTACAGATAAAATAATATCAGATATTGTTGTAAGTGTCATCAATGTACTCTCTATTACTTAACTACATATCACTGTCACTAATGATTTGCTATTACTAAATAATTGTACAGATATTTATCACAATAAGCAATGAATCTAGTTATAAAAAGCACTTCCTTCACAGACATTTGCAAAAGCTACTTTGCAAGCTGAGCGTGGCTGCTTTTTTATAATTGATCAAGAATGTGATGAGCTAGTTGCAGATTGGTATGATGAAGCTATAGAAGATAATGTTCCAATTCATAAAAAAAAGTTTAAGATAATGTAAGTGTAATGTAAAATAATTTTGTATTAGTAGATCAAAATATAATTTTTTTTCCATTGTTGTCAATATATTTTATGCAAAATTTCAGGTTCAGCAAAGACAGAGGAATAGCAGGCTTAGTTGCAAGGAAAGGAGAACCTGTGAATATAAAGGATGCCTATTCAGATTCTCGATTTCATAAAGAAGTGGACACTAGTGGTTTTATCACTCGATCTATATTGTGTATGCCTATTATTGGCCGAGACAATAATGTAATAGGTAATTTTAACTTTTTCGTGTACTATGAAATATGCAGTATACTATACATACTACATACATTGTATAGAGAATGTATTGTAATGCTGCTAATAATGATGATTTTCGACAGTAAAAACAGTTTGTGGGTCTCTCATACCGAAAAGCGGATAATTCTTTTTCCTACATGTAGTAGATTATTTTCCCTTTCATTAGTTTGTGTAGTCAGATACCTTGTTTAGTGAGTCCTTGGTACTGAAAAATTGGTTTACGAATCATCTGTGATCAACACTAGTGCCTAAGCTGTAAGCAGGATTTTTGTCAAAATTGATATTTCCTGATCAAAGTGGCTGATGTTGTATCCCTTTGAATTTCATGTTGATTTAGATTTCAGGGGTACAGGTGATTACATGAAGCCTTGTTGACATTTTCAAAATTGTCTCTCAAAAGACTCAAAATTTTTTCTTTAAATTTTTTCCTTGAATAGAGCTAAGTACACTTTAAAAAATGGCACATATATGATTGTAATTTGATTATTTGGATTGGACAACAGCAAGGAAGATAGAGATTTTTTTGGTAATACAATCTGTTTCTCTTTAAACATGATAATGTACATTTTTTCAAAATACAACTAGTTCTTAGAAAGGTAAGGAATGTATAAGGACAAAAAGTAGTGATTGTCAAGAAAATAATAGATTAAGTGTCAACATTTACCTACCTAGGTAACAAAATTTCAATGTAGGAAGAAGATTTTGAATCAAAATTGGCAAACTACAAAATAATCAACATCTATATAAAAAGACACTCCCAACACATGACCACAGAGACAAAATTAAACTCCATAGCATCATTTCCAAACCAACACCACCCTATGGCAGTAAAACATAGGTATTGAAAAAAAGAGGTAGGCAAAGAATTGAAGCAGCCCAAATGAAGTACCTGAGACCAATATTAAAAATGACAAGAGAAAACAAATGAAGAAATAAAAAAATAAGAAAGAAACTAAGAACCAAAAACATAATTGAAGATTTGGTAAAACATCAAAAGAAATGACAAGATCACGTAAAAAGGATGAAACCAACCAGGATACCAAAACAGGTGTTGAAGTATAGACCAAGAGATAAGAGAAAGTGACCGAACAAAGAAGAGATGGGTAGACCAGAAACACCTTGGCAGTGAGTAGGGGACTACTGGAAGAATAGGAACAAACCATTAGTCTAAACCTAAACAGTTCATGATGATGATGAATAGTTCTTACATTATTTCGCATACATTAAAAGCAGTTTTAAAAACAAAATTTTCTCAAAAAGAGCTCAAAATTTGTTCTTTTAATTTTTTCTTAGATAGTGTAAAGTATGCTAATAAAAATGGTAAAGGTCCTATTTTTATTGATCACTGAATTTTTAATGTTACAAAAGTTACGAATAGTAATCATGAACTAGTAAGGTATAGGCCTAGAAACCTGTTCCTTTGATACAGTATTTCCTTAGTCTCTGCTAAGGTGTTCCTGGACCTTTCATCTTTTCCTTGGCCTGCCTGTTTTTCTTTTTTCTCTTGGTGTGTATTTCAGTATATGTGTTGGGAATCTGAATGGTGATGATCTTGCTATTTCCTTTGATATCTTTCTATTTCATTGTCTATGTTTTTAATTTTTAGAATTTTTTAAATGTCCTTTCTTATTCTTTCTTTCATTGACACTCCTATTAGTGATCTCAGGTATGCTGTTTCTAATCTACAATACTTCTGTCTTTTTGCTTTAAGATCCACATTTTGATTACTTATCATAGGTTTTTTTGTTGCAATGTTATGGAGTCTAATTGTTGTTTCTTTGGTCAGGCTTTGACATTTACTTTTTATTGTACCTTTGATTTTATTCTATCTTGCGATTTTTATATCTATGTCTTCTTTCCATAAAGGTCTTTTATTTCTCCAGTAAGTGAAGGTTATTACGTGTTCTATTATTGTATTTTCTATTACTATTTTGGTTTGGCAGTCTTCTGTTACTTTGCAACCCATTATTTTTGTTTTTGCTATTGAAATTTTCATGTCATATTTCTTGTTAATTGTGTTTAGTTTGAAGGCTGCTCTTTATAAGTCATCTTTGGATGTTGCCAAAATTATTTGGTGGTCTGTGTAGTTTGATTTTTAATTCTTTGCCTCTTGCAATTTGTATTCCCCTCCTTCATTCATTGCATATTCCATATCAAGGTAGCAGTCTACTTGAAAATAATGAAAAATCTTGAAATTTCATGTTTTTCAATTTTTATTGAATTTGTATGCTCAGTTTTATTCTCTTTTAAATGCTTTAAACCATTTCTTTCAATGTTTCTTACTGTTTGAAAAAATATTTTTTTAAAAATAAGTGTCAACTGTCAAGCCCTTAGTGAGTGAACTTCAGATGCATTTTCCCGAATTGGGAATTTTCAGCACATTCATTCATGTCAAACGTCATAAATCATAAACTATAAAAGATAATACTATAATTATGTTCGCAGCATGTAACCCATGATTTCTTTTAGTAAATGAACTAGAATAGTTAATGTGTCACTAAAAGTTTCAGTTATACAAACTGAAATGTTCAGAATAAATTTATAAACAATTATTTTCTTTCAAATAATTAAGTCCAGTCTCTTTAGTTTTCACAGTACCTTTACCTTTCTAGTTCATTCACTAGAATAGAAAATTGTAATTAATAAAAAAACAGAATTATCAAAATACATCAATTTGTTCAAGAGTTATGCTGTTGAAAGTAAAAACCTGCATTTTGGCTAATTATTTATAAACTAATACAGAAAAAAACAATTTTTATTATTTGATCGCTAAAAGTATAAAGAAATCCGATGTACAAGGGGGAAAAAGTCTAGTCGACTTTTGTTCAGGATGACAAGTACCTTAATTACATTTACATTGTTAAAAGACTTGCATTATCATCTGTACACTTCATTAGCCTTTGTCACTTCTTTGTTGATGATTGGCCATCTGCAGAGGTCAGACCTCTGTGATATGTTGACCACTATCACGTTTATGTTCATAAGAGTCTCTAAAGTTTTTCTCAATGCGGACACAGCCTTCTTTGTTTCATTACAAGAAATATAATTTTCACCCTCGACAAGAATTATAGAATGCTTTTTTATATTATTTCATTTTCAGGAGTTGTGCAGTTAGTAAACAAGAAGACTGGCCCTTGCTTTACTTCAGAAGATGAAAAAATCTTTAAAATTTTCTTGGTGTATTGTGCTTTAGCTATACAATATGCTAACTTGCAGACAAAAATTAAACAAATAGTGAGTAAATCAATTATTGCTTTTAATTGCAAACAAGTGTCATTTTTATTAATCAACATTTATCTATCTCCAGGAATATCAAAATGAAATTAAAACTGACATGCTGACTTTTCACATGAGACCACATCCTATTGAAAGAGAGAGAGTGCACATCTATCCTGCTGATAATTTACCGCCAGATTTTAACACGTATGTATTCATAAGTTACTCATGAACTTGCCTTAAAATTAACAATTTTTTCTGCAAGAAAGTGACCTATACAATTCTTACAGCTTTGGATGGTATGTTTTTGGTCATGAAGATAGACTCTGTGACTTAACCCTTCACATTTATAGTGAATTAATTGATGAATTGCAGTCAGAATTACAGAACTGGAAAGATTTTGTGCTAATTGTCAAAAAATCATATCGGAATAATCCATACCACAATTTTGAACATGCATTTAATGTATTGCATTGCATGTATAACCTGTTAAAGCGAAATTTGGATATCTTCACACCTCTGGAGGTAGGGCATGTATGATTAGCATTTAACTTCAAAAGAATAAAGGTTTAGAGAAACTGAATGGCAGAAGCTTATTCTTCCATATTACTAGTATTTGTTTTTTTCTAGATTAGAGGACTTACTATTGCAGCTCTTTGCCATGATCTAGATCATCCTGGATACACCAACAACTTTCTCCAATTAACAAACCATGCATTATCATTATTGTATACTGAATCAACCCTGGAAAATCATCACTTTCAGGTTGCCATGCTCATTATAAATGTAAGTATTTATAGAACTGCCTTTTTGAAATAGCAAAACAAGGGTAAAGTATGTTGTTAATGAAATATTTGATCTCAAGCTTCTGCAAAACGAAATTGTCTAGCAATTTAGTTTTAATTTTTCTTCAGTTTTCTAAAGTTCCCTTGCTTTTTCACTATGATACACCTTACTTTGCTAAAGATCAATATTCTTACTTTAGTTGCTTATATGATATGTATGTGAAAAACTTGAAGTTGAAAAGATTCATCAAATTTTTAAAATTGCTATGTTTTGGGATGCTGAATAAAGTAATAGATCATTCTAATTTCAGACCTGCGACATCTTCTCTAACTTGAGTAAACAGACATTCAAAGAACTTACTCAGGAAATTCATGATGCAATAATTGCTACTGATTTGGCATACTATTTTCGAGTAAGAGGGCGCATTGTGAAAATAATGGGTGAAAAACAATTTGACTGGACAGAAGGTTCCCACAGGTAATAATTAACTTTCTCCTCTTTGAATTCAAATGATGAAAAATTTTGTGAATTAATTCACAAAGCAGAATGATGTAAAGGTTTCTAGTTAGGATTTTTTCTGTGGTGGAAGTTTGAAAAGTTACTTAGATGAGAATGAGAAGGGAAATGTGAAAGGATAGGCTTCCATGGCTGAAATCAGTGACAGAAACCTACTTGGCTGTCTAGGTGATAGGTCGTTTTGGCATCCTAGGTACAGATGTCAATGTTTCAGCCATCATGCTGTGATTTTCCTCAGGGCAAATCATTTGCCTGACAATTCAGCAGCAAGACTGGCAAAATCTTGGCATCTGTGCCTAGAACATGGTGTCTCCTGAACAGTCAAGTAAATAATGGTATATGAGTTCTGAAAATTAATTTAATGGGGTAAATTTTGCAACAGTCTACAAAAAATATATTCATATCATTATTCCTCAGTTTGAATAAATTTGATGTATAAATGTTTGTAATTAATACACTAAATATATTTTAGTAAAGTTACTTTATTTCTGAGAAAGTAATTTTCTCTATTACTGATGATGTGTAACATGATAGTATGTTATTATTGCTGTATTTAGAAAAATACAATTCCATTTTATCTGTAGGTTTGTAAGATCATAAAATAATAATGTATTATCCCAGGTGACCAGGTGGTGAAGTGGTCAGACTGGCAGATGGTGATTAGGGGTCAATCGTTTGTTGATCCATGACAAATTTGGGGCATCCACAGTGGATTTAGTTTTTGCAGTAGGTTTTCTCTGGGTTCTTCCATTTTCCCCAATCATATATGTACTATAGTCAAACATAAGTAATATCAAAGTAGATATGAAAATAATTTTAATCTCCTGAGTGTATTATTACTGAAACATGTATCATTTTTCAATGTTTTGTTTAACACAGATGCCTATTGAAGAGTATCATGATGACTACGTCTGACCTATCTGGACAATGTAAACCATTTTGTATTGCAAAAGTCATCGTTGGTCGGCTTTATCGTGAATTTTATCATCAGGTATGAATTACATTTTGAACGTAACTAGATGTGCGAAGACTGAAGAAATAATAAACAGAGTATATCAAATGGTATCTAATATTTTTGTCTTGTTAAATTCCAATCTTAAAAATTGATTTCTTCATTTTTCTGATCTGTATGAGTGTTTATTATGAAATATTTATTTTTACTGAAATAATGGTGGCAGCAACAAGCTGTTTTACACATATCTTACAACATTGTTTGTTTAAGCATCTCAAATCATGTTCTATATTATATAAATCTATAAATCACATACAGAGCATTTAGGTAATCTATTTCTCAGTATATAAATCAAAAATTCAATTCATAGGCATATATTAATCAATTTATTTCTTGTTAGTTTATCACCTATCTTTTGTAGTTATCTCATGTTTGGATCATGAATTTCACTTTGTCCACACTCATTTTGAAGGCATTTAAGGTCCCCTTTCCGATGCATTCTGCTGGCAGTTCATTCCATGAGTTGACAACCCTATTGGTGATGAAGTGTGCTCTCTGTCCAATCCTTGTTTTTTCTTTCTTACTTTCTTTCTTCAGTTTCATTGTGTGTCCTTGTAGTCTGTCATCTGTAGATCTTGTGAAGATATCTGCATATTGTGGAACATAATAGCGGCCATTCATAATTTTATGTCTCAATTATGTCAGTTCTATACCTTCCCTATTCCAATGTGAGTAGCGACATTTCTTGGCATCTCTGTTGGTAGTCTTTTCTGTGACACTCTCTTGGAATCCTGGTGATTTTCCTCTGTACTTTCTCTAGTTGTCTTTTATCTTTTTCATAATATGGGGACCAGATCATGATTGCATACTCAAGCAAAGGTCTGATGTAGGTTGTACAAATTCTTTTAATCATTGTTTTGTGCAGTTTAGAGAAAGCCTTCCTCATCATTTGCAGTACGCTATTTGCTTGTGTGGTGACCTTGGTGACCTGACTTTCCCATTTCAAATCTTGAAAAATTAGTACACCCAGGTCGTTTAGTTATGCTGTGCATCTCCTAGTTGTGATTTGAAATCATATAGGGAAGTCTTGTTTGTTTGTTTTTTCATGAGTAATCAGGTTCCAGTTTTCCATTGTAGTAAGTTCATTCTGTAATGCTTGGTGCTCGTTCAATGGATTTACAAAAAGTTTTGTATCATCTGCATAGCTATTCCATTCTGTAGCTATTCCCTCACCCAGGTCACTTGTGTATAAAATGAATAGCATCGATCCCAAAATGGATTCCTAAGGAACCCTGCTTGTAACAGTTCGGGATGTCAATACTGTGACTCCAGTACGTACTTGAAAAGTTCTATTTGAGAGGTAATCTCTGATACGTGCTAATAATTTGCCTCGTATCCTCATTGCGTGTACAGACAATAAAGACTTTTTTGAAAAAAATGTTCATTGTCAAAAAGCAAAAGAAAAATGAATATGTATAATAGTTAGTAAGTAAAAATGATAGGTATAAAAAGAAGGTAAATTGCGAGGCCCATATTCTGGCCTGGATGCAATTGTTAAAACATTAACAGGAGGCAAAACAGATAGAAAAGAGGAAGAAGAAAAACCAGAATACTTGATAACTTGAGAAATTAAAGAAACTAACAAAAAATATAAATATTATGAAGGTCAAAATATTATGAAACACGATGGAGGTATCAATCAAAATCTGTCATAAGACAAATATATTTTGCTGTGGATAGATATGAAATTTTATGAAATAGAAAAGTGTAATTTAGATGGAATGACAAATATAGATTAAAATATTTTTTTAAATGAATAGTGCATCACATTACATTGCATTATTTAATCATCATACTATTTCTGGCAGGCTCAGACTTAGGAACTGCCCAAGGGAAGAACACAAGTAGAACAAGTGCTTTTTTGTCAGCCTGGATACCCAAAGTTGCTAACGTTGAAGGGCTGTAACTGCCTCATGCCTGAATGGTTGCAGGTTTGAATCCCACCTGGGGTATGGATGTTTGTGGGTGTCCGTGTGCAAGTTCCACTCCTATTACTGTTACCCCCAAAGTTACAAAAACCAATGTTAATTACAGTAGTTGAAAAGCAATCTTAAATAAGTTAAAAAGGTGCTTTTTTATTGAAAAGCTTAATTTATTATAAGTTTTGTAAATTATCTCTTTTAATATTCAAGTACTAGGATAATATAACAGTATGTAATATATTACATTTCTATATAATTTATTGTATTTAAACCATACATTAGAAAATGAAAAAGGAATACATGTTGTGGGTGTGAGTGGCAGGGTGGTGGGTATGGGGGAATAGGCCTCACAGATCTCCCTGAGGATCCATTAGTGAGAACATATAAGATAATTAATCATTTAAAAATTGTTTCAAACATAATAATTTTAAAGTTTTGGCATATCACAAAATGTTATTACAAAACACCACATGTGTTGCTAGTGTCTAGTATAACCTGAAGGTTATTTAGCCTCATTAACACAGCTACATAAGCTAGTAGCTTCTATAAACTTGGAAGAAACAAATCCATCTTTTTAAAACTGCACTGGACTGAAGGAAAACACAACAGAGCCAGCTCTGAAAACTGTATACTCATATACTATTGTGTGAAAATGTGAATGTAGCATATTGAAGCCACTGACTCATAGCAACCCAAAGGGGCTAGAGAGCTCTAAACATGAAATGGTAAGCTCTGGTTAAAAAAAAAAATTAATTTTGAATAATTCAGACACCAATTTTAGGCAACAAGAACCAATTTTGTGAACTTATACAAGTAATATTAATTTTTGAAATTCCATTAGTAATAGAGTGATGTTTGTTGAGTAAAAAATACTCCAAGATGACTTATTAATGTTTGCCATTGAGGATATGACTCAAATGAAAATTTCAGATTTTTAAAATTCATAACTCAAAACCAAATGGACACCTTTTCAAATGCTAACTAACTAATCTATTTTGAGATTTTTTTCCAGTTAAACTAAAAATATGTACAATAACTATATAATGAAAAATACGGAATAATGTTCAATTGATTCATAATCATTTTCATGATAAACAGGGGGATACTGAAAGAAACATGGGCCTTAGCCCTTTATCCTTGATGGATCGAGAAAAGCAACAAATGATACCAGAAGATCAGGTTCAATTTATCACATTTGTTTGCTTACCATGCATTCAGTTGATGGTGGAGTTGCTTCCAAACACAATATCAATTAGGAATTTATGCGAGTAAGTGAAGCACTCAAAAAAATTCTTGTAACTTTTTTTTTTAAATTAGTGCTTTTCTTAATGTGGATAATAATAATTTAATACGGAATTCCATTGTATTGTTTCTCTTGATCACAGGGAATTGAGAGCAAGTTGGAAGGAGATAATTGAACTACGAGGCAAGGATGTCTGGCGTCAGGAAGACTCACATGTTTAAGTATTTTCTACTTTTAAAAAAATTAACACTTGCAAGTAAATTTAAATATTCCAAATAATTTATTTTTTCAATATATTTATAGTCTTGTTTTACATGATTTTCAATGACGTAATCATTTTAACTTAAATGTATTAACATAAAATACCTACTATAACAAATTTTCAGAAAAGCAAATTAACTTGTTTTTGTTGTAAAGAAATGAAGAAATTAAAATGCTCATAATATATTCTACTAATACTAGAAGAATGTAGGTAAGAATAATGAAATAAATTAGTGGAAAATCACAAAAACAAACATCAAATTGAAGATTGTATTTCATTTTTGTATATTATATAACATTTTCAAGTAAACTACATTCACAAATCAAAGGGTGCTTCCTTTAGAGTAGAAAATCGAGCCGCATTACGATGCTTGTATAACACTTTTGATAAGAATACGAGCAACAAGAGAGAAAGCAAAGTACTGAAAAATCAGCAGTGCTCAAGACTCGTGTAATTATGACAAACCAATCCAAGAACATTGATAAGGTAATTTCTTCTTGACCCCAATAGCAGTAAATTAAGCCAATTGTGCCAATTACAGTTAGAAAGTTAAAACAAATTAGCAATTTGAAAACATCTTTAATTTTCCTAGCTTTTCGTTTTCTTGTTCAAAATTCCCCTAACAATATCTCTTGTAATTGTCACAACTATCTTTCTCATTATTCCTGGCACTTTTATAAATTTTCCTTCAGCTTCAGATTATGTCCATATTTTGATATTCACCAGAAAAAGAAGTTAATTACAGATTGTGGATAATTAATAATGATGAAGACTTATGCATAATAAATAACATGTGTATTTGCTGGTAGAATCAGCCAAATTCAATCATTCCTTTACATTCATAAACACTGCACTCCCATTTGAAATAAAGGACACAAAATATAACGCATTTATAAACAAATTCTTATTGTCCTTTCCAAAATAGTACATACACTAACAGTAAACAATACATATTAAATTTCATATAATTCTGTCATTTCTTCTTGAAAAATTAAACTGTACAATAAAGGTCAATATTTAATATTTAAAGTAACAACTACAATAACAATATTGACCACTAACATAATGGAGTGTACTGAAATAACTTCACTAATAATACATATAATAATGAATGCTCTTATGAGGTACACATATATATGAATACATACAATCAAATAATCCAATTTTAAACAATTCTAATCCATAAACATGTCACCATGTTTCAAAAGAACCTCAAAAGATCTTTATGTATATAAATAAATGTCCAACATGTTGACACTTTTTACAGGCAAGTCCCGCAGATCTTGCACAAAACTGAGCATTACGCATTTCTTATTTTGCCAGGGACATAATTTTTGTCAATGACAGGTTCTTGCAAAAACATGTGTAGACACCTCTCATTCTGAGCAAGAGGATGACCAGCAATTCTGAAAATGTTAAAACACTTGATAAAATTTCCGACTCTCAACACATTTTTTGATAGTTCCCTATACATTTTTTTTCCACATGGCACTTACTTATTAACAAATACTTCTAATCCTTTCCGTCTATCCTCTATGAAATCTTCCTCAAATATTCCATCATCTCCTCTGAAAGGCATCTGTCGTTTCCAGGCTTTTCCAGGTAAGGGTGGGACGACAATCTATAGTACAACAGAAGAATGTACAATTAACAGATGAAAGAAAAAAAGGAAAGGAAAAAAATTAAATTTCAACATTAAAAAGAATCTAGGAAAAACTTACTTTACTGTCTCTTTCTAATTCATTTCTCAACCACTCAAAATCACTGTACCTTCTACGCACACTGGACTCCTTAACTTTAAAAACTGGCAAATTCGTCTAAAAAAATAATTACACAATAAAAATTACATTTGGGCCATCAAGCTTCCTTTTATTCATAAATTGACAGTGATAATCACTAGTTATGAGTAACTTTCCTCCTTAACGAGCTATTAGTAAAATGTCAAATATTGCTCAATCTTGTCGGCGGAATACAATCAATGACAAGAATTGGATTTAGAACTTACCCTCATACGAACTTCATAATCAGTATACCTCTTCTTTCCAACGCCATGAGTAATCGGATTTATAACGTCAATCTCCAGGAAATTGGCTGGGGCAGCATACGCATCATCAAGCGTTTGCTTTTTCACATTCAATCGACGAGTTGCATCTACAGTCGTATCCGCCATCCTGCAGACCGCACCACACTTCCCCCAAAACTCCTACAACTCTCAGGAATTTGTCGACGCTGTATTGGTTTGCCTCTGATATGGATAGGGTTACTAAGTTATCGTCTTTATCTCCTCCCCAGCGCTGCGCTATTCAGACGACCATGGGACGGGTTATGCCAAATCAACGCAAGATGTCAGTAGCCAACAGTGTATGGCTAGGGTAGCCAACACCACAATCGACTCCCAATTTTAATCAGAAACAAGCGTCCGAATCCTTTTCGACGTGAATGTTGCTCACATTAGAGTTATTACATTGTATTATCCTGTTGACTTTAATATCGTGAATCAATAATAATTATAATTATTCAGTTCAGAAGCATTTACACATTAACACAATCAAATGATATAATTTATCCTGTTAAAACTTTTTATTCTCTTTCATAATCAAAGAGTATATCTACAACTGTTCATGACTGCCGCACCTATAAAAACAGGAGTCTGACGGAACGAGAAAGATGTAACCAGATATAATATAATTCTATGGTGACTATTTGTACCATGCGTGGTGCAGGTCTCTTGAAGTGCGATAGCATGCAATAGACCGTGACAGCAGTCGCAGGGGTATACAATCGAGAGTGACAGACTACTACATAGTTCTTGATTTGTTTACATTGGTTTACATGTTTCCTGCAAAAAATGAAGACTTCCTTAGCAAAGTTTATTTCACGTTCGCTAATATGTGATTAAGGTTGATAATTAGCGCGACCTTAAATACTTACAATGTGATTGTTTGAAATAATTTTTCGATCAAAAACACAAACGTGAATGGATACACTAAATTGTGCCGGTTCTGACTCAAGCAAGCAGTCACATGCGGCACTTCAAATAGTAAATGTCATCCTATTCTATTCCTAGTCTTGTCCGTAATTTTCGCATGCATGTATGTGTTTGCGTATGTAGCCGGTGGGAAAGGCATTTACCTTCAACCATTGTTGATGCCAGACCTGTACAAAATGCAAAGTGTTTTCTTACATAAAACTCGAGAAGTTAATAATTTTGGATTAAACATTCAAATGGTACATACTATTCAGCTGAATGATGCAACTTTTTAAACCAATTAGCCCAAAGTGCTAAAAGTTCAAGTTCAAGTGTTAATCCTCTTTCAATGCACTATGGATCCTTTAAATATTTTGATAATCATTGGTCTTCTGCATTGTGCACTTTTTTTTCTGGACACGTTTTTTAAGGTAATATATATTATATAAACTATTGAGACTTTTGCATTGTTTCTAAATGTGTGTTCTAATTAAATGATCTTTCAATTGCAGAGTTGTTCACATTATCCATATTTATATTTTCTTCAAAATACTGGTCTTCAGATTGAAGCCTTTAAAATTCGTTGGTTTACAACAGCATTTAATCGCATTATTCAGAAGTGGGGAACATGGCATCCAAAGCTTCTCCAATGTTGGTTTACTGTGGGATCATGGTTTTCACTTGGTCTTCTTCCTCTTGCCACGTATGTCATTATCAAAGCATCAATTGACTTATGGCAGACTGATGGTGATGGAGTTGTGAGTCAACAAACTCTTGTTCTTGAGCCAATGGTATGTTTCCGAAAATTATTTTAGAAGTTTTGAACTGACTTTCTTGTATGATTGTGCCTGCCCGTTAATATTTTGATTTGAAGTAATAAATACATTTGCAGTAAGATTTCTGTTCCATGAAATTTTGACTTATCTTTATTCATTAAGTTCTCATTGTTTTAATTTTTAATGAAAATATTGAAGTGCTTGACAGTTACTGTTTATCTGTGACAAATTTTGATCATTATTTTGTTGTTGAGTCAGATTCAATTAATTTATTATAATCAAAAGTCTCTGTAATAAAAAAAATGTTCATGTTTCATTAGAAGCATTTCACTTTGTATCATAGTAGGCTACAATTGTAGGAAAACAATATTTCATAAATTTAAACTTGCATCAAGGACATCTCTAAATAACCTCTTTGTTAAGAGAAGCAAATTATTAATTTTTGAATGTAAGAATTTGAATTTTTTTAACCATTAAAGTTGTGGAAACCGTAATGAGTTCCACAGAACTTGGCAACGTAAAAACAATTGTATTCGTCAATTAAAAAATTTTATCATATCTGATCACCTTTCTATGCAGTTTACTTATGTTTTTGGAGTAGTTTAAACAGCTCATTTTACATCTATTGTAATAAATCTGCCTCCTGAACAATACGATACCATTACTCATAAAGGCGTACAGTAAAAAAGTTAGTCAAAATATTAAACAGGTGATCAAATGGGAGAAAACATGTATTACACAAGGCTAAATGACTGTAATTATTCACGTGTGCTATTGCTCCAATCTAGTAATAATCAGCTAACTTGCACATGATGGTCTCATTTAGCTAACAAGACTTTAATAACTATTAACCTTCAAATGGACATTTTATTTTACTGATAATACATTTTATTACAGTTGGTAAATTTGTTAGTATCATCTTGGCAAGAATCTCTTTAAAACAATGAAAAATGTTTTCTCTTTGCCTACATACAATAGTTGGAGATTTTTTTGTCTTTTTCCACTTTTGTTTGTTTTATGGGTAATGAATAAAATAACAAGGTACTCAAGAGTGAAAATATATTCTTCACTTGTGGGAATTAACCCCTAAAGCTCCTAATTTCACTGCTGAACTTCCTCACTTATTATGTAATAAAAATATGATTTTATTTTCTGGTACCATAAATTACTATAATTGCAATGTAAAATGTATTTTGTTACAGGTGCCAGGTTTGAATTTGCCACTCAGTGACTTGGGGTACTATGCAATTACTCTAGTAACATGCAGTATTGTTCATGAAGTTGGCCATGCTATTGCTGCTGTTAGGTGAGAATAATAGTTTATTATAGGGTTGGGTAGAGTACAAAGTATATTTTAATTTTTATATCTTGACAGATTAACCTTTTTTGTGGGGTAAATTTTGTAAATATATCTTTCCCATTTAATATCATTATGTGTCTTGGGTTAATAATATTTGACTACAAACAAGCAACCAAAAAGGGGGAAGAAGTAAAGGAAAGGGTTTGCATTAAAATGAAAGGAAAACATTTAATAATAGCAAAAATGCATACATGAGTAGTAAAAACAACTGAATTCCTTCTAGGTGACTGTCAGAGAAACTAATATTTCAAACATACCAGAGTTTTTAAAGTCTCAATATCTTGACCCATGTTCTCAGTTATACTCATTTTGTGTTGCCTCTTGTTAAACTGCAAATCAATAATAAGTTATACAAAGTCAATTACATATGCCAACAAAAAAATGGTTTCAAAAAACTTTTTAAATATTGATAGCTGATTTTTATAGTTTTTGGGTGCTGAATCCGCATCTGAACTCTGTTTCCATCGCCCACAGTTTAGTCACAATTTGATCTTGTAAGATTTGGGAAAACAGGCTAAATATGCACTAAAAATTACGACTTAAATGTACCAAAATATCTTTATTTAAACATGGAAGATGGCTTTATAATCTTTACATTACATTTTACAAAAGCTTTATGTGTCCATTAACGTATACTTTCTTTGTCTCTTTTCTTTAAAGCTCCTCATATAGCCTTTTCTCCTATGCCTCATTTGTTGACTCGGTGAAGTGACCAACAGTTATCTTCCATCATGATGGTGTTTCAGCTTCCCTGATAACGATTTTTCATCACTTTTAGAGCTTAATGAAAACGCTTACCTTGTTCTTCACTTACATCACCTGTATTGTCCAGAAAGAATTGTAAATGCATGTTTAAAATGTGAAGCTAGAGGCTCATTAAACATCCCAATTTTTTGAAAGCGTCTACATATTGGCAACAATGGCTTGATAGTCTGAGTCTTTTTTGTTGCCTGGGAACTTATTTACATGTTTAAATGACTTACCTTATGTGGTGCCCAAGATTTGGCCTGAGATCCAAGTTTAATTCTGAAATATGAAAAATACACATTTCTAACAAAGTCTGTATTGTTCCATTGGTGTTTTTAATCACAAATTCACTACAAACATAACAAAAAGTGTAAGGGCTGTTCTTATAATATGATTAGTCATGACTGAACACTAACTGCTAAACTAGTATCTTATCTTGATAGCAAGAAACCAAACACGTACGCCTTGAATAAAACAAACACATTGCTTGTCAAATGCAACTCTGACTGTGAAACAGCCATGCTTATCGATGCGCGGTAGTAGAAGGGATCACAATATAGAAATATTTTATCTAAGCTTATATTACTACCCTCTTTGTCATCCTAATACTTTCTCATTTTAACTTTCTGCATCTCATACTTTCTAGAGACTTGAGCTGCATTTGCCTAACTATACAGAGAAAATGTTAAAATGTGAGCAAATGGTGGGTGATACAGCATTTTTAATGTTATTTTTTAAATCAGCATGCTTAAAATGATAAGAATTAGGTAAATATACACAAAAAGTTTTTTGGTTGTTGGCCTGTGTTATCATTTTCATAATTATGAGTGTACTCACAACAATATCCTTCAGAAACTTTTGATACAGCCTGGACATTCCTTACACGTAAATTTGGAGTCATTCAACAAAATTTCTTGATTATTAAAAGGTTTTGATGATCATGCAAGATTAATTGAAAGAACTTCACTGAAGAAGGCAAATGTTTGTCAAAATGCTAAATTTAATAATTATACCACAAAATGCAATAGATTAGATCAAGAACCCATTCTGTATCTTTGAAGGGTTGCAGATGTAAATCTTCTTGATGAAATACATTTTTGTAGACTTCTATGTGTAAATTTTGTTGTGCCTTTGAAGTCATGAAGGTTGTATATGTTAGCATTTAGTAAATGGTCGAAGCAACACTTCTCATGGAGTTTCACCTAGAGAGATTTACAGCTGAGAAAAAGTTTGATCAATACCCTTATTTATTAATCCTATTTAACTATTAATCAGGAAAAAGAATGAATTCTATGTATTGTGCATCCCTGCTCTACCCTGCTGTGCTCTTCCCTGCTGCTTTCTCAGCTCACTTGATCTCACCCTGCCCCATCTAGCTTCACATGGACCACCCTGGTGTGTTTGCTACAATCATGGTTGCTATAGGCGGCTGTATAAAAATGTATTTTTGCATTCTCACAGCAAAAACCCAGTAGCGTTTTTCACCTTCAATCACTTTAAGCCTAATTGCTCAATTGGAATGAATCAAACTGTATTTAGTAAGAAATTTGATGGACTTTCAGAAGAGTTTTAATTTACTTTTTTAATAAAAATGCATTGTCTTTTTTGCAACACATCTCTAGACCTTTTTGGACTTTGAGTGTATATCGATGTAATCCTCCATCAATTTATTTGTTGTGTGTCTTGTAACATTGCAGTCAATCAATGCCTTTTATACCTTCGTCCAGGAGTTCAGCACCGTTTGTAACTGGGGTTCATAGATTGACACCCATCTAGCAATCTGTGGAGTCTCAAATTGCTTCACTTCCATGACTTCATGGAGCCTAGTTAATCGGCCAACAATGCAGGCTTTTATTGGATTTACTTACAATATTTTAGATATTTGAGAAAAACTGAAAGAGTGCACACTTAAATTTTACTTTAAGGGGTATAAAAGAGAGATGTGAGTAGTTTTACAAAATCTCGGGTATACTTTTTGCTTTCTTGTACACATACGGAGTATTATACATAGTATAGAGGAAGTTATGTAATGCTGCCAAAAAAAACAGTATTTTTGGTAGAAAAAATTCATTGCAGGGCCCTGAAAATGAAAAAGTCTAGTCGCTTAAGTCCAGTTGCTAAATTAAGAAAAAAATCCTCCAACATCCGTTGTAGCCAGAATCTGTGTATTGTGGGTCCTTGATACCGAAAAGTTGATTGACACTAAAGTGTCAGTCTGTCTTTCCATCTGTGAACACTACTAGTGCCTATTTATTGTAAAAAATAGTTGTTCCTTTCAATTTCTTGTAAGAATAGTGTATAATAAACTTTCAAAGTTTGGCATGGGTCTGATTTTTTGGAATAACTCTGAATTTTTGTAAATTGCAAAAGATTGAATTATTTCAGCGTCATCCTACCACCACAAAATTGAAAATAGTGATTTTTCCTTCAAATGAAATTTGTTCTCCATATTTAGTTCTTTCATTTAGGTCATGTACTTTTTTTTGAACATTTTAGTTGCTTTTGTTTAATATTAAAAAATAAAAATAAGATTTTCTCAAAAACTGCTTCAAATTTATTTCTTTAAACTTTTGGTAGGGTCCGGATAGTGTTAAATGTGCTCTATAAGGTGATATATACACCATGTAGCAGTGTTCATTTGATTTTTTCAAAAATTACAAAACTCTTTAATTTTTTACTTTTACATTTACTCAAAAATGGCTCCAAATTTTTTCTTCAAACTTTGCCAATGGATGGTGCTAATTGCATTCTTTAGTACGACATAAAGTTAATTTTGTAGTATTCTTTCTTTCTTTCTTTTTTTTTTCCCTCTCTACAAAATTACACAAATGTTTTTTGTTTGTTTTTAAATATCTCTCGCACCGTTAATGTGCAGATTTTTAGCAATTTGTAAACACTATTGCATTTGTGAGTTAAAGTGCTTCAAATGAAGTATTTTGAAAACCCAAAAAGAGCTTCAAATTTTGCATTTACAGTAACGCTTAAATACCATTTTCTTGAAAACAGCTCTAAATTTTTCAGTGAAAATTGCTATTTAGGACATTTTTCTCTTCTTTAATATTTTTAAAGTAATATTTACGGTCTTCTATTAGGAAACCAAAAAATTGGGAAAATATAAAACAAATGTAGTTTTGGTGGCAATAGATGGCAGCTGGCAAGAGGAAGGGGGCAAGGCTGCAAAGACAGTCCACATCAAGGATATTAGAAAACTTAACTATGAGAAAGTGTGTGCCATTCTGTAGCACCACTAGTTTCTTGTTTCAAAGGTCATGTAGTTTCATAATACTCAGAATAAAACTAGTGCATAGAAAAACAAACATTCTTCAAACATGCCATGGAAAGAAGTTATTTGAAGTACATAGCCTAATAAGTAGCAATAAGTAGCTTAATTATGCTGATCAAAATACTCTTGCCTTTCAGTGAAAATCCTATCAAATTTGTTTTGTCATTCCCGAGGTTGTCTGGAGAAACCCAAAAATGGAAAAACAATTGAAGGGGTTTTGTTATTTTGAAATTGGTTAAATTTCTAGAAGTGTTAATTCACCATGAGCAATATTGCTCACGAAAGAAGAAAATATAACACACACAAATGAAAATGTTTGTTGTAAAATAAATATAGTTTACTTTGTCTTCTAACAAATATGGCTTCAGGCCATAAACAAATACTTCAATATAGGATGGATTATTCATTAAATCATTAAATTTTTTGTGCTATAGAAAAAGTTTAGATATGATGATTTAGTATGGAATAGAATCATCAGTATTATTTGCCTATGTGATGTATTATATTTGTGTGAACAATTTTTAGAATTATTTAATATTTATTCAATGGCTTGGAGATTGGTCAATATCTTTATTGTGTGTGGCCAAAGATTAGATTCTTTAGAAAATTATATTTCCTTTCTCTAGCATAAGGCAAAAATTTGTTCATAATTTGTGTCTTCTTTTGTAGGGAAGATGTTCATATATCTGGCTTAGGAGTTCTTCTTGTTCTGGTACTACCCATTGCATATGTCCATTTAAATACAGAACAGCTCCAAGCTTTGCCTCCCAAGAGACAATTGCGGATATTGTGCGCTGGTATTTGGCACAATGTTGTACTCACTGTAGGTGCTGCTGTACTTCTTGCACTTTTGCCCTTGCTGTTCTATCCAGCCTTCGATTCTGGAAGTGGTGTAGCAGTGCAGAGCATAGACATGGTATCAATGAAATATTTTCTTTATTCATTTTCTCTTATTTCTTAAGTAAATTTTTGCCTTTTGTATACTAAGTCAATTATTTTAACCATTTGTATTACTGTATAATGTTCTCTTTTGCTTAAATAAATTTGCTTTATTTTCATTCATATCATGAATCACTATGTTCTAAAATTTCTTGAAAACTTCTTCCTTGGCAAATAATGCGAATTTTCTTTGTTGTGCAATAAAAAAAGAAGAACAACAAATTTTTAGTGTGTGATGGCACCAAATTCACTATAGTTTTACCATTCAGGAATCTTTCAGCAATGATTTTACTCATCAAAATAACAATATCACCAATTTGCACAATCTTCACTATAACCTTTACTAGGATAGCACTGTTTTTGTTAAATAATTATTTCAGGCACTTTATACCCCGTTACTTGTAAATTTACCAGCTTTAAGTTTTCTGTGTTAGTTTATAGTATAAATGAACTTACATTCTTAAAAAATCAAATTTAGTAGTCAATAAACTACATAACATATTGGAAAGAAAGAAGTCTGTGAGGAGATTGTCAGGACCAAGAAGTTTCACTACTGAAAAACTTTTAGCAATACCTCAACCACTTAATATATAAATATCAATTATAAGTAGATGTAAGTTTGTGTATGTAAATGGGTGTTAAAATAAAATGGTCTTATATGCAATCAAAATTAGTACACTTTGATTATATGGTTCTATGTCACAGGGTTCTCCTGTTTTGGGTGTTACTGGATTGCGATCAGGTGATCGTGTCGTTGCTGTTAATCAATGTGAAGTCCTTGATAGTGACTCTTGGTATACCTGTATTGTGCAAGCTGTCAAGCAACCAAGTCCTGGTTATTGTATTTCAGCAGAATTGGTGAAAGAACATGATGAATCTATTCCAGGTGAGATGGAATAGATCATATATACTTCTCATAGTCTTTAATTCCTTTAAATTACAGGCTTCCAGTTTAAATAGTTGTTAAGGTAGTGAGTCATTATATATTTGAGATAATGTTTTTAGTATTCACTGTAAGTATAAAATGCAGAATCTCCATTACCATTCCATATGTTTTATAGAAGATTTTGTCAGAATTAAAATTGTCTTTCAGTGCGACAGCTTGCTGCTGGTGCAGTCGAGTGCTGTGGTCCTCGATCATCTGATCATCTCTGTTTTGAGTATTTGGAAGGTGAAGAAGGAACTTTGGAGTTGCCTCAACATTCCTGCTTGCCTGGTCGTATTGTTGTTGAAGCAGCAGAATTAATGTGTGGAGCAGCTCGTGATTGTACACAAGGCTTACATTGTATGGTGCCCTCCCTTGAAAACAATACCAAATTAGTCCGAATAGAACGATTGGATGCTAAGGTATGGAAGTCTCTTCAAGATAAATCATACATGCTTTGGTGATAGAAAATCAGATAAATAACTGAAATGTATTATAAATAAACACAGTTCTATCTTACACTTGCAAATTTTCAAGAAATTTGAAAATCAACATAGTTTTTATTGAATACCTAGGTTAGTAACTTATTGCTTGTGGAAAAATGAAGGGCTTCTTGAAGAAAACAGCATTAGTCCAAAAATTCAATTTGTGGGAAATGAGAAAAAAATGTTCACCTTCCTAACTCAGCAAGATGAGCCTCTCTCGTGACGCATAGCATAGTCGCTAGCCTTTCACCACTTGGGTTCGATTCCCATCAATCTCATGTGAAATTTGATCCAACAAAATTTTTTGGCTGCCTCACAAGGTCTAGTCCAACCCCTGTGAAGTGTCCTAAACCCTACCCCTCTATTTCCTTCCCAATTCTGGTCGCTGGGTAGTGACGCAGGAGTGCGCACATGGAATGCTACCTGGCGGTCCTCTTGACAAGTGAGTGCGAGACTGGACAGTAGACGTAAAATACAATGTTAACGGAGGATTACTTCAAAGTACAAGCGCTCAACACTCGTTATGGGGCTAGGAGAAGTGTTGGGTCAATATAGACGAAAAAAAATAAAAAATAATAGTAACAATAATAATAATAATATTTTTTTAAAAATATGTATGAAATTTTATATTATACAGGAATACTTTTACACAGCCTGAAACATAAAATGAAGTTGTGAGTAAATAAAACTATATATTTTACAAGAAAAGAAAAATGGACATGTGTTATTTTTGCTTGAAAATTGCAGATTACATAAACATAAGATTGCTGTTATGCATATATCAGTGCAACAAGGGACCAGAAACTTGGAAAAATAAAATCACATTTATTTTCCTTATTACATTGTTATTCTTGTATACAATGAAAACAATTGAATCTTCAGCAAACACTTTACTAAATCATTTTGAATGCAGTCTAGATTAACTACAACCCGCAATAAGCACAATTAAAATACTGGAAAGAACTGCTGGAAGCTGATCCTTCATCACACCCACTGGTGTTATCTTCATTTGTCCATGACTGATGCTGTTTTTACCTGGAACACTTTGGACGTATGATGTTCTTCCAGAATCACCTATTTTTCTTTGCTTATTTGCTTTGGGACTAATGCACTTCGAGCATCAATGACTCAATTTTTTCAATTTTGGACTAATGCTGTTTTTCCAAGAAACCCTTCAATTACTTAGTGTTCTCATTGTAACCTACCTGTTTGAACTTTGATGTTAACAGGTTGTTCTATTCCTTGGACATCCAGCAGAAGTGTATCGTACTGTTGTAGTCAGTGATTATGTACCTCTATATTTCTTCATTTCATCAAGTATTCCTGAAGTGGTTACAAGATTATGTAAGTACATAACTATCTTCTCTGCAGGGTTAGCAGTGATAAATGTGATTCCCTGCTTTGGACTTGATGGACAGTACATTGTGAGAGCTCTTGCTGATTTTTTGTTGGGTAAGAGAATTCCACACAAAAGTGTGCGGCATGCCATTGCACTTTTCATGACTATAGCTGGTACATTTTTCTTGTTCTTAAATTGTGCATCAGTAATTGTAACTAAGTTGTTTTAACTCTCCAATTTGTGATTGATAAGCTCCTCTTTGTAGTATGTGCTACAAAACATATTTTTGTTAAGAGGTTTAAATAACTTGTGTGGTTCTGATATCTTTGATACATAAAATATTTTACTGCAGGACCTCACGTGAAGTTGGCTTTTGAATTTGTACATATTTGCATAAAATAATCTATCCCTGCCAAATTCAAGTTTCTAGTTGTTGAAGATCAATTGTGTCATCAATTTCCCATGCAAATATAATTTCTTTCTTGAATTGTGTACTGTGTAAGAGCTTGTAAAACTGGACATTTCTATACTGTTTGCTACGTGTGTACATATGTATTATTTTAGACTTACTTTGTTATTGTTATATTTTCTGTGCCAGATTTTGCCATTTTTATACTCTCCTGTGAATTTTTGAGCTGTTACTCTGAAATTTGTGTACAGAAATGTTAAAGAGAGAGCATAGATTTATTCTTACCTGGTCACTTTCATGCAAGACTGCCTAAAAAAAAAATGAAAATAATGAATTTTCTTCAGATACCACTGCTGCACAAATTATGTTACTTTCTTAGCATCACACGTTTATGCACAATTATTTCTTCATAAACCTAGATGTGATTAAATAACAGTTTATTGTAAATTTAAATGAATGAGGAAATTATCTATCATTTTGATCTACCATAGCAGCTTTAAAGGGACATTTGAATGTTAATTTTATATTAAACTTGAGTTGTGGTGGATGTGAAACAGCGTGGAGTTTTCTTGGATTGAATAATGAAAATGCTGAAGAAATCTTGACTACTCCTTATTTTCCACTTCAAAAAGTCATTTTTTCAAAACAGCCTTTTAGAAAGCTTTCACAAACTAAAACTACTAAACACTATATTCCTACATTGAGAACTACGTAACTACGATCAGTTTTACTGAACACCTTCCATTTTTCTTTGGACCATGTTAGTTTGAGTTTCTTATGTTCTAGAACCAAGTGACCAGGCTGAATTAGTTTTGTTTGTTTATCCAGAAATAGGTAGTTTATGATAATAGAAATACACTTCTAATAATAGAATAGTAAACCATTTGACTGTTACTATCGTAAAAGATCAGTGAAACTTTGATATTTTGCTCAAAATACTAATGCGCTCGTTCTAATGTTTAAACTTTTGTATGTAAATTGTCACAGTTAGATTTTGTGACACAGTGTTTTCTGATACTCTAATTCAGTACCAGTTAAATACATGTACATATAGATAACAATGGAACTCCTACATTTGTTATGCGGGTATGAGTGAAATGAATATTTTCACTCCCTCTGTTACTTACATGACATAAAACTGTTCTTTTAAAACCTAATACTTTTAGAAATGGTTTTGCCATAAGTTAACAAACATGAAAATCTGTATGGAACCTTCCATGAAGTTATAGTAGTAGTGAATTTTTTAAATTTTCCATTGTCATGGCTGAAGCTTATGGTGGCTAAAAGTATTGATTTATAAACCCTTATCCTTCTTTTTTAGCTGATAATAATTAACTCTTCTTTAATCAAACAGTATTGGATGACTTTCTGTTATTCTAAGAGGTAGCAGAGCAGAGGAGATTCAGTAGTATAAACTGCTGGTAGAAACATTTTCCTATGTTGTGATTGTTTTTTATGAAATGAGGATTGCCTTTTTCTTGAATAATTATTTTTGGTCGAGTTATTTATAAGAAAGGATTTGTGAAAATGACTGTATTGGGATTTTCAAATTATGTGAAAATGTTGAATTAGTTGGTAGATCCAATTGTAACTGAAAACGTTAGTATCATGACAAAATTTTCTCCAGTGTGATGTAATTGGCTTGTGATAGTGTCTCCTTAACCTTAGTTGGACAAATCATTGCCTCTTATTTAAAAAAAATTGACCTTTAGGTTAATATTTTGTTGCGATTATATATGATACAACTGTTATATACAACATTAATCTATTTTAATTATTATGGTATTGAAATTAAGGTCGTGGACTAGTCACTCATTTCATAGACTTAAATGCAAGTTGTTTTTCCATATGTGATTTAAATTACTTTAAAACTCAACATTTGTCTATAAAGTGCTAAGAGTTCTGTGATTTAAGTGAAAAATATTTATATTTAAAAATCACATCATTCCTTGTCTATAATGAAATTTAGCTGAAATGAATTCATCTCAAGAGTTGCATTTATTTATTTATACTTGGAAGAATATTCTTAGAAGTCTTGTTAAAAATTACTACGGTGCACAGAAGTAATTATGATGGGAAATGGCATAGCAACATTTATAGTTAAGTTGTACAAAATCTTAATTATATTATTTAGAAAAAGATTCACTTTTATAAGATGTTGCAAATTTTATAGCATGTGTGCATGTGTATGAAAATAAATTGTTAGTAGTGCAGTTGACTATATCTCTTTATGGAGAAGAGAGGGTGGGTAAGGGTAGTGTATTTCAAAGCTGAAAAACAAGATTTCTGATCGTGAATATGACGATGACCTCTACATCATAGTGAATGATATAGAGATTATCTCTTCTATGACATAATGAATGTAAAAACAAACATCGAAGTGCATTCTTCATTATTTGGATTGGTGCAGTCATCAGCATGGAACATAGTGTACTGTTCCATACTGTATATTATTTTTGATTTTGTGATTTTAGATTCTTGTATGTACTTTCCTCTCAAAATTCTACCATGAAATAATGAATGTCTTTGAAAATTGGGTACTGCAGCTTTTCATACTCACTCTTACCTAAGGTCTTTATTGTGTGTGTAAAATGTCAACTTGCTAGACCGTCCTTCAGTGTTCCTGCCCATTTCTTGGTAGAGACTTGCCGTTAGCATGTCAAATGGTGTCACTGTAATTGAGTCGGAGTTAATAGCAGTTTCCTACATTATTTGAAATTAAGGTTTTTCATGTATTGTTTTGTATCAGCATGCTTGGATATTTTTGTACACAAGATATAATCATTTACATTTAATTTTGACATGTTCGTAATACTAGTCTAATATTAACTATCTATCTAATACTTTAAACAATTAAGATTGTTTATTCATGTGTGGAAAAAATGGTTTATGTGAAGACACTGCATTATAAGATGATAAAATTGTTGATCTATTTGCAGGAAGAGTTCAAGATTGTTGTTAACAAAACAAAACCAAATTAATTAGTGATTGCAATCAATTAATTTCATTCCTAAAGTAAACTATAGGGTTAAGACCTCCAGTTTGAGATTTTAAGGAAGTTCCTGCAAGTAATTCAGATTTGAAAATACTTTGTGTGCAATCACAAAGCCATACTAACTAGCAAAAATATGCATTAAATCAGATGTTGTATATTTCATTTTATTAAAAATGGGGTAAGAAACATTGAAGCAGTAGAATTTTCTGCTCAGCAATTTCATTGATGCTTTTATTATCAACCTGAGAACTGACATCTATCACTGGACTCAAAATTATGGAATATATTTTAAAAACAATGCTACAAATGAGGTAATTCCATTTTTCTGCATTTTGAGGTGGGTTAATGAAAAGTGCTAAAGATGTAACTATTATGAACATAAAATCCAATGATGATAATTGTCTGGAATCTCTAAATAACTTGAGTATGTGTAGCTGTTTTATGTGTACAGCCGGGATTGATGCACAAAGTATACAATTAACAACCCTGAAATATTCATTCTATTGTACATGATTATCCCTTAAAAAAATTAAAACAAATAATATTTTAATACCTAAACAGGAAATATTAAATCTCTGGGATTCTAACCAATTGATGTGGTTGAAAAGCCACATATTACATTAGCCTGGTTCAATCAATGGGAATTATGATTTCATGCAGATTCCTGCAACTGAAGAAAAAATACAACCTAATAATGTACAGTACTGACAAAATCATGTCAGTGTTATATTATTTAAAATTTTTCCTAAAAAGGAAACATCAGATAAATATTAAAATTGTACTTAAAAAAGAGCATTTCGCTTTCTTGTATAGAGAAAGTTATTTACTATTCTTTTACATCCAGATGCAAATAATGAACATGTGAATAAAGAGAGATTGTTTTGATATAAAATGTGCAATTCAGGTGTTATTCAAAAATTAATAAAATTATGAGGATAAGTTAAATTTTTATGATAGAAAAATACAAAAAAGGCCAATGAGGGCTTTTAAATGTTAATACTGAGTTCATATGTTTTGGCAGTTTTTTGTGTGAAATAGTTACCAAAATAAATAATAATAGTACAAGTAATTTTTTTTTCTTCAGAAAAGAAGAAATATCTAAACAGGACTAATAACATTTTACATTATTGAATATTACAGTGTCTTAATAATCATCTGCTTCTGCTGTAATTGCCATAAACAGTAGTGTTCCTATTTTCACCCAAATCAAACATTTTGTGTCTTTTGTGAGTGGAAACCTTTCCACTCACAAAATTGATCATGACTTCATTGAACAATTTTAAATAAGAGAAATTGATATAAAAGAAGTAACTCTTAGGGAAGTAATGCCAAGTTATATCGCCTCTCTTTTCAATTGGTCTAAAAGATAGTTTTAATCAATTAAGTGGTTTCAGTTACAGTTTAATTTTCTCAGACTAGTCTCAGATACTCTGTCAGATGAGGTAAACTATTTACGAACTGTTTAGTACAAGATCTTGGGTTCCTTGTGCATAGTTGTATGCATGTTGGAACTGTGGATAGTATAGTTTAATTTAGTTTCAATTGTGATTTTACCTATTATTTTGCAGAATATTAAGGACATAACATTTTCTCAGTTTAATAAACAAATAGAGAAAAAGAACGCAATTGGTATTAAAGCTGACACAAGATGAGGTAACATTAATTTTTTCTTAAAACCTGAAGTTAAAAAAAAACATTTGTCACTTATAAGAATTTAAAATACAGTTCAGATCAAAAGGCATTTTACTAAAACATCTTGGCTCTAATAATAATTATGGAATTATGAATAATCTAAAAATATTAGTAATTTATAAATTTGCAGGAAAATTCTGTGGTTGTAGCTTTTAAAGATAAAGTAAATATAAAGGGAAGGTTAGGAAAATATCGTTGTTGCACCTCTAAAACCGTGCATAAACAAAATGAGTGTTGTTTTAGACGTACTGGCTTGAGATGTAAAACACTCAAATAATTATTTTTCTTTGTATCATACTTATTAATACATTGTTATATTTATTACAATTAAATGGTTCTAAGTAGTTTGTTATTCCTGAAAGTGTACATAACGTATTGTCATTAAGTGTGAACATAGCCGGTTTTACAGGAGCAATGATTATAGGCAACTGATTATTGCATAGAAGTTTTTCAATAGTAACTTGAAAAAAGTAAATACCAAGCAGGCTTTTAAATAGAGTAAAAATTGGTCAATTGGGTATAAAAAGAAATGTGAAGGTAACTCTTAGGAGTATTGTTACAAATGTTTGTGTGATATCGCTCGCAGTAACTACAAACAATAACACCTGCTAAGCTACAGATCAAGTAGCTTTAACGAAGTTGAAAGTTGATGTGTTATACAAATCTTTCATTGATATTTTCAATGATGTGAATATAGAAAGCTGTTGAGATTTATGAGAGTTCATTGTGATCGCTTAGCAATTTTGGATAAAGAAGTAAAAATGCATTTTTAAGGAAGGTGATAAAATAATTTAATCTGTACTTAACGAATTACCTACAATATTACATAATACATAATATTGTAAGATACATTCATATGAAAGTTGTGAATTGCAAGGTGTCATCTCATTTATAAAGTAACAATTAGTTCCCATGTACAGACAAAAAGAAACAAAACATTTTAAGAGGATACTTTATCCCGCAACTTCAGCAAATTAATATTATAGGTAACTGCTATAATCTGACGGCTGCAAGAGTAGTGTTTCAGAGACTGGTTAGACTGTCAATGTCTTCATCCCACTATGGTGCTGTTGTATTATTCAAGAACCTTGTATTTAGAATTAAATGTTATATAAATAAATCCTGGCAAAAAAAAATTGACTTCCATGTGTCTATTTCTTTTTTTAACAGTGAATGAAAACAAATAAATTTGAAAATAATTTATTACAGTTTTATTTACTATCTTTAAATACACCACATATAACATGTATCTTTATAAAATAATTCTTCCTTACTTTTCAACTGGTTGTTTCTTGTGGACCTTTTCTTTTCTATTCAATGTTGATATACCACTCAATTCCAAATTCTGTTGCAATTCTTTCAGAGATCGCTCACCATTAACAATCAATGATCGTATTTTGAACTAAAGTGGAAAATGCAGTGAGGAAACATAAGTCCATTGTTTACGTCTTGAATCTCTTATTTAAAACAATACTAACCTCATCAGTTTCATGCATGAATTTCCTGAAATCCTTGTGAACCCACTCGAACAATTCCTGCTTGCTGGACTGATCTGGTATTTCTTTTATTGATCGCAAAAACTCTCGGTAGAGTTTCAAAACACGACCGCGTACCATAAACTTGAAACAGACATATTCCACGAAAATAAATGAGAATTACAACTTCATTCAGTAATTTCATTAGATAATCACCTGTCGGAGATTCATTTTTCATATGTTTCTTCTATGACGGAAGTGGTGTAACCGGAAAATATTATGCGTAAAGGAACAATAACCTATAATTTTCTAACCTATTATTGATACATTATTTCAGAGCCTTTCAACTCCCATATAAATATACAACTTAGTGGAGACCATGATGATAGTGGCGCGCTCTCCTGTAACACCTTCTTGTAGGAACTAAAATACGAACTGCTGCCAGAGAGTATGTACTGCTGAGAGTATAGCATTCTGCTGCCAACGATTTGAAACGTGAGTAGCTGCTACGTTGGTACGCAAGAAAGGCAAGCGCGAACTCTTATATATATAAAAAAAGGATAGCGTCAATGTTCGCGATTTCTTGATTCCAAGTACATTTAGACAAAAATGTTGCTGCAACATGAGCATTCAAGCTGCGAATTCAAAATTGCGAAACGAAATAGCGACGTAATGGGGATTTGCGACCGGAGCATGCATCGACAAATGGCGGTATGTTTGAATTGTCGGGCACTGCAATCGGTATAAATTGCAGCTGTGACTTGCGACAGAGCTCAATGAAAATGGATGAACAGGCCCTACAGAATACACGGTACGGATATTTTGGTAATTTTAAAATGCAATAAATTGTGTTTATTTACTTTGATTGTCTAAAGTCAAACTTCATGAAACTGAGATCAATGTAATAAGAATTCTTACAAAACAAGTGTCGTAATAATCCTCGGCATATTAACAAAGATCAATTTCGTAATGTTAGTAATATTAGCTAGTCCCGTGAAACATTCCGCCTTTTGTAAACCATTGCTTTTAAAGTGAAAATTACTTTATACTCGATCTCAACATGAACTGTCCATTGAAGCATTGTAGGATCTTGATAGTGAGCCTATTAACGCGTCAATTTAATTTTACAGATGATTTTTCATTTCTGATCACTCTATTACGGAGTAGGGGTCATTAAAAGAGATGAATCTTTATTCAATTCTTCGCTCAAACTGAACCCCCGCACGCTTCCTTACACATTCCCCAACGTTCCCCTCTCGCTTGTTCACCATACTTTCTCTGGCATGTTCGCTTGTTTCTGGCATCTAGTCGGCACCGCTTATACCACCGCACAGTAGTGCATTTTGGCGATTTCCTGGCCAAAACCTCTGATAGCAATAGTATGTTTTCTACAACGACCAAAATTATTTTGGATTATCTTTATAATGTAAGGGAGCTAGTAACAAATACCTGAATAATGCACTGCTTAAATCTGTGAAATATAAATATATATTTTTCTATATAAACAAGGTTAAATTGTATCAATTCACAAAATTGGCTTTAGAAACCCGTAGGGATTACATATTAATTGATAACATTTGGCATAAAGAAACATGGTATTAATGCCAGTGTCCGAAAAACCGGAAAGGAAGATCACATTTTTCACTAGGGTACATTTCTCCCTACGGTGATATTGGGCTCAGGCAAATGAGACAAAGCATATTTGTTCAAGAATTTTAACTTTCTTTTGAGACGATCCCTCAAGCTGGAAATGAAAGGAACAGAAGATCTCAACAGGCGATTAAACATCTCCTGGATTGGATGCAGTCTTGAACATGTTCGCGAGAATCCTTCTCCATACCGTCTTATATCTTTGTGAATAGAGACTAGGCATGTAATACCATGAATATTTGGAAACACATTTCTTGGCAGTTTCCCGTGCGTACTACTATAAAACGTAATGCTGATGGCGTATCCACTGGACATTGCCAATAAAATTTTTCTAAATCTCTTAATTAAACCCTCATCTATCCCTGTTATTTCTGAGGAATAGATTTAGACTTCTCAAAAAAGCGTCTTGCTGAATTACTGTCGTAGCTATTAACATTATTCTGTTTGGAAATCTGTACATTCAGACCCATTTTTTATTTGAATTGCATTTGAATGCGTTTCTGGTACATATTGAAACTGTAGTTACAGTATTATTTCATTTAAAGCAATATAATACCAATTTTGTGACAATAACAATATAATAGAAATAATTGTTGGTATGTAACTTACGAGTTAAGTAAACAAATATTACTTTCCGATCAATTGTATTTTTGATTTAATTTTCAAAAATTTAAAAAGTGTTACGATGAGTTTCTTTGATATTACGTACGTATTTGACCTTTCATCGAACACACCCTTCCTGAGAACGAGTTTTGATGACACATATTATGTAAATATTACTTTATGTACAATTTTTAATGAAATTAAATGTGCGTAATTCAGTGCAGAAGATGTAATATGTACGTGAATATTATGTTCATGTAATATTAGTGAATCGTCATAGTCTATTACAAAAATTAAAAATATTCATGTTTTTGTTTATAATATTGAGTAAATTTGTTATTTCAGTACAAATAATCAAAATTTCCCCCTAGAAACAGCGTTGTCACATTCGGCTGTCACGCTTGCTCGACGAAAAGTTAATTCTTTGTATTTACTAAAGGGGCAAGTTGGGGCTTGATTTTATAACTGGATTCGAAAGAGGATAGATTCAGCTAGTAAATGAAATTAGAAACATCGCGGTATTCCGCGATATTGGTAACTTTCAGCCTACGTGAACTTAATTAAAATTATTGTATTAATTAATCGTGTTAATTAATTGTATTAATTGTGTAATTAATTTTATTAATTAAAATAAATACTTATTTTTTGGCTTTCTATGTTCATTTTTCAAAACTCTGTTCTTGACGAATTGTGGCCATCCTTCATTTTTCGTTACATATTTTTACTTTCTCATGTACATACGTATATAAAGTATTATTAATGAAGCTATTAATATTAATGAAGCTAAATATTTAGTGTTATAGAGAATGTCCCACTGACATGTTCCACACTCGCTCAACAGTGTGAAAAAATGAGGTAAGTAATACGCCGTAGAGATGGAAATAGTATAGATAAGTAGTACTATATCGTGTTAGATATGAAGAGACTATTAAAATCTGTATCAAAGCAGACATGACTATGAATGAACTTCCATGATCAGATTTACTTGAAAGATACAAAATTGTTTCTTTTAAATTTATTGTAAGAATAGAGTAAAATACACTTATAAAGGTAGCATAAGTTCGATTTTCACGGTTAACTTTGAATTTTCGAACATTGCAAAAGTTAGAATTTTTTTGTTGCTACAACTATAAAATTGAAGACAGATATTTCCTTCAAATGAAATTGTTTGCCCATAAATAGTTCTTGTATTAAGGTCATGTAGAATTTTTTGAAAATTTTAGTAGTTTTTGTGCAATAGCATGTGCAATATTTGCAAATTTAAAAAATTACAAAAACAAGATTTTCTCAAAAACGGCTCCAAATTTTTTCTTTATATTTTTATGGAGTTAGTGCTCAACCAACCCTACCCGATGACACAAACTGCTCTATTGTTTTGTTTTTTCAAAAATTACAAAAATGTAATTTTTTTGAAATATCCCTCAAGCCGTTAATATGCACATTTCCATCGATTTGTATACATTACTACATTTTTGAGAGAAAGTGCTTCAATGGACTTCAAATGAAGTTTTTCTAAAACTCCAAATTTTTCCAATAGATAGTGCTTATTGTACTGTTTAATATAACGTTAAGTTTATTTTGGTTTATCATTTTGTTTTTTTCAAAAATTACACAAATGTAATTTTTTTGAAATCTCTCTCTTGCGTTAATATGCTCATTTCAAGCGATTTGAATGCATTATTGCATTTGTGAGTGAAAGAGCTTCAAATGACTTCCAATGAAGATTTTCGGGAACTCAAGAAACCTGTGAATAGAGCTTCAAAATTCGCATTTCCAGTAATGCTTAATCGCTATTTTCTTAAAAACGGCTCCAAATTTTTCAATAAAAATTTCTATTTAGGACGAGGTTTTGCTGTTCTTTAAGTTTCTTAAAGTTATATTTCGATTCTACTATTAAGAAACCGAAAAGTTGAGAAAGGGTCAAAAAAATTACTTTAGGCTACGATAGATGGTAGTTGACAGGAGAATGGAGCAAGATCTTAAATCTAGTCCACACCAAGGAAATTAGGAAAATTTGCTACGAGAAAGTCTGTGCCATTCTGAAGCACCTCTAGGTACTTTCTAGTATACATACGTATATACGGAGTAATATAAAATAAATAAATAAATGTCTTTATTGGTGGCGAGGCTCAGGCCATTTAGCCTGCTCTTCCGCCTGACCACTTTCAGAATTTATATTACAATAGGACATAATATAGGAAGTCATTCAATGAAAAATACGCACGCAATTTGGATGAAGATTTTCACATGGGTGACAGGAGTGAAAGCGAGAGAGGACGAGCTTGATAGGAAATCGGGAAAGAATCGGGATGAATGGAACGGTAGAGAGAAAGGAAAGAAAGAAAAGGAGAAAGAGAATCAGTGAAATGTTAATAAGTTATGTTAATTGGTTCATTGAGGTTTTGAAGAAGCTAAAATTGCGTACGTATTTTTGAATTACCCCTAGAAAAACTAGAAAGGGAGGGAATCTCGTCAGCATACAAGCGAAGACACATCAAGTCAAGAGTTCAAGCCTTGAGAGAAACTGAGGTTGAGATAATGGTAACTGATTGCTTGAGAGAAACATTGAGAGATAATGGTAACTGATTTTGCGTATATTTCATAATATTAACAATTATTATTATTATTATTATTATTATTATTATTATTATTATTATTATTATTATTATTATATGATTCAGTGTCGTAAAACTATTTGGTTCTTAAATAAAGTAAAAAAATAAAAATGTGGATATAATCAATTCGTTTTTAGGAAATGTTAACAGTTAAAAGATTCCACAAACTAGCAAATTGGAAAATTTTAAGAATTTAGGAAATTGTTACCGTTTAGAGTATTCCCAAGACCCGAAAACCTGACCCAACATCTCTCACCCGTAAGCCAACGATTTATTCTACCTTTATTCCTGGGACTGCAAGCAAGGGACCATCCCGGCATGCGCCTTAAGCGATTGAGTAAACCCAGGTAAACCTCAATCAGGATGGCGGCTTAAGGCCAAGACACAATACAAGTAAACAATTTCAGTGCACATAAAATACAAAGAAAGAAAAAAAACGAAAGTATTTTGAATTTAATATTATGTCTAAATGTACGACGCAGTTTGTAAGAGATGAAGAACTGGAACAGAAATATTGCAAATTAGTGAAACACATGTAGACAAAATTAAAAGCATATCATTATAATATTTTGAATACATACAAATATGAGCAAATGCCCATGCATAATCACACAACAAAGGTACGCATACATCTGCGTACTGCAATAAAAGATGTATGAGATGACCGTTTGTTCTTCATATGTTATTCAAAAATGATTGAAAGAGTGTACGAGTAGATTATAGAGACATATAGCTTGGTTATGGGTTTGTCATTTTTTAGTATTATGATAAATGTAAAAGTAGATAGGAGGAGGAATGATATTTTTGTGTGCTAAAAGATTAGTTTACTTTATAAAGCTAAATAGTTAGATAATAGTATGAAAATTGGAGGGAAGGGAGAATAAAGTAACCTAGGATGAAAACTAAGAGAGAACAAGAACAAAAAAAGAAAGAGCGAGGATTTCAGCTATCCGTAGAGAGAAAGAGAGAGGGGGAGGGAGAGAGAGATAGGGAGGGGGAAGGAGAGGGAGATAGGGAGAGAGAGAGAGAGAGAGAGAGAGAGAGAGAGAGAGAGAGAGAGAGAGAGAGAGATGAGACGGCGTCAAGGATGACATGGAAGTATTTAGTTAAGGAATGGGGTAGAACTTTGTACGATAGGTGGGATAGGAAAAAGTATAAGATATATCACAGTGCTGACGTAGTGCGGCGTCCACCCAGATCTAATTTTTGGCAAGCGAGCAGTGAGACTATTGTTATGTATTATTTTCATGGATCCAATTAGTGACTTCTTTTTTAAACTTGTGAAATGTACTGCAATTTTT
Source organism: Teleogryllus occipitalis (assembly GCA_011170035.1). NCBI lineage: Eukaryota > Metazoa > Arthropoda > Insecta > Orthoptera > Gryllidae > Teleogryllus > Teleogryllus occipitalis. The sequence goes on from BLKR01009176.1 coordinate 142,207, forward strand.
TATAGTAGAGGGGAGATTGTTCCAGGCACGGATGGTAGTGACAGTGAATGATTTGCTAAACGCTGTGGTATTGTGATGCGGAATACAAATAAGGCGTGACGCTCGGGCACGATGTAGCTTCATAACCTAAAATCGTTGTGATAGGATGCTATGATGTGCACTGTTTAAAATCTTGTAAAGGAGGAGAAGGAAGTGAAGTAAACGCCTTTTATCAACGGTAAGAATTTTAGAATGGGCATAGAAGGTCGAAATATGATCGTATTTTTGAAGGTCACAAATAAAACTAATACATGCATTTTGAGCTACTTGTACCTTACGTTGCTGTTTTAGATTTATGTCAGTTAGTAGGAAATCGCAGTAATCAAAATGAGGCATAAGAAGGGATGTTACGAGGGTCTGACGAGTTTTTATGGGTAAAAATGTATGCATGCGTTTTAGAACATGCAGGGACGCGAAGACTTTTTGACGTATTTTGTCAATTTGCACATTCCAGTTAAGAGTATTATCCATATACACACCTAAATTTCTCACGTCTTTACACCACGGTAGGGGAGTTCCATTTACGCAAATTTCAGGGAGAGCGGAGATTGATAACTTTTTTAAGGAGTTTCTGGAGCCGATTAGAAGACACTGAGATTTATTGGGGTTAAGCAGTAGCCCCAATGATGATGACCAAGAGGATAGACTGTGAAGGTCTTCGTTGATTTTTTGAGCAAGTTCAAAAACGCGAGAGGAGGGTCCGCTGATATACAATTGGAGATCATCAGCGTACATGTGATGACGACAATGTTTTATTGATTTGTCTGTATCATTTACATAAATTAGGAAAGCAAGAGGTCCTAACACTGAGCCCTGTGCAACGCCGCGTGCTAGTGGCAAGATACCCGACACATTGTCACCGTACACAACTTTTTGTTGCCGCTCCGATAGATAGCTGGAGAACCATTTGAGTGTGGATGAGGCACATCCAATGTTTTTCAACTTTGCTAACAAAATGTTGTGGTCGACCGAGTCGAATGCCTTGCTAAAATCGAGAAGGACGAGAATTGTGATTTTACCGCTGTCCATTGCATTTCTGGCGTCTTCAATAACACTAAGAAGCCCAGTTCCTGTGCTTTTTCCAGGTCTAAAACCTGACTGGTTTGTATTTAAAATACTGAAATTATGAAGGTGATGTTCGATCTGCTTCCTGACAATCTTTTCAAGAACTTTTGATATTGTAGGCACGATACTAATAGGGCGGTAATCAACTGGCGTCGTAGGATTGGCGCTTTTAGGAAGTGGATGGACAAGCGCTGTCTTCCAGGCCGAGGGAAATTCGCCGCTCATTAGTGAGAAATTAATTATGTCCACTATTGCAGGGAGTGCTACTTCAGCTCCAAGCTTCAGCAACTTTGCGTTGATTCCGTCAGAGCCAGATGGGTTTGATTTAAGACTCAAAATGATTTTAGTGACGTCTGTGGGTGTTACGCAAAATACAAAAGTGTCTTTAATATCAATATCTGTGCTCCGCAGCATAGATAAAGTTTGCGATTTTAGGAGTGGATTTATTGGCTGCGCGAGCGTAACAAAAGCATGATTTAGCAAATCAAGTGACACATTCATTTCTGTTGAATTTCGAATATTTCCAATACCTATAGTGCGCAAATTTTTCCAGAGCAATTTTGAATCACGGTTATTTTGAAAAATAGAGTGATAATATTTAATCTTGGCATTTCTCAACATTTGGGTTACACGATTTCTAAGTTTTTTATACGTAACATGGTTGTTATAGTTCCTTGTTTTCCGAAAAACTTTGTACGCAGTGTCCCTATCGTGCATAAATTGACGGATTTCACTGGAAATCCATGGAGCTGCGGGACGTGTCACGCGTGACGTCTTTAGTGGAACATGCATATTTACAAGTTCGTTAAACATTTCCGTAAATACTGCTACTTTGTTATTGAGCGAGGTATCATTTAGTACAATATTCCAGGGGACCGAGAATCCATCAGAAAGGAAGGAATTTGCATCGAAGTTCTTATAATCTCGATATTTTAATATTTTTGGTGTGTATTTGGGACACTTTAAAATATATGATACGTAGATAAGATTATGTTTAGATATTCCCGGGACGGAAAATTGTCCATGAGAACGCGCTCTTGCAGGATTTGACACTTTGATATGATCTATCCATGTTTCAGTATCTTTTGTGATGTGAGTTGCCTTTAGGGGAAGAATCGTTAGGTTCATATTACGAAAAAAACGAGCAAAGTTGTCAGATGAGGCAGATTTTTTTAATAGATTACAATTAAAGTCACCCATTATAATAATGTCATATTTAGTGACATAGGAAGCGAGTAAGTCGTCAATGTTGCCTGATTTGGGAGGAGAATATACTACCGCCAAGAGACATTTTTTACCTGCGAGAATAACTTCAGCAATTAAGTATTCGATGAAGTGGTCTTTATGATTTACTGAAGAGAAAATAACTTTGCAGTTAATGTCATCACGTAAATAGATACCGACACCTCCGCCATGGGCAGCAACGCTGGATTTTCTATCAGATCTCCAAAGCTGGTATCCGGGGACTTTAACGGTTTTAGATTTTAATGATTTTTTGAGCCATGAGGAGTGAGTTTCGCTAATGAGGAGTGCGTGAAATTTATGTTTTGTTACAATTTCCTGAATCTCGGAGTGATGACAAAGGAGAGATTGTGCATTTAAGTGCGCGACGTAAAAACAGTTCCTAGAAATACACGGCGTGCTGTCTACAGCAGCCGGGGCTGACAGGGAAGGGGGGTGGACAAACGCAGGTCGAGACGGCTGTGGGGTGGGGAGGGTACTTAGCATTGCGGTACAACGGGAATTTCCTAAAACGCCGCTGACTGCCTATGACTCAGAAGGGAGCAAGAGCTGGTTTAATGAGAGATGTAAAGAATAAAGAAAGGGTACAAGTAAGAACGAGTGAGAGGGAGAGAGAGAAGAGAGAGAGAGAGAGAGAGAGAGAGAGAGAGAGAGAGAGAGAGAGAGAGAGATGAGACGGTGTCAAGGATGACATGGAAGTATTTAGTTAAGGCTAAATGTACCGACACTAGTTCCATTTGCCGCCACCACGTGGCAGCACCAAAATAAGCAAAATTTACTAGACCGATAACGTCTGAACAAATTGTCCGATTTTCGATCTGTAAACGGCATTGGACTCCTTGTTAAAATAGAATTCACGCTACGATGCCGTTTTTTCAAAAAATATTTCCAAAAAAAAATTAAAATGATTTCTCATAGTTCCGGGAAGAAATTAAAAAATGTGGGCTTATAGCGCGATGACGACGTGCTTCCTGAATCCAACGCCGTGTCAATCATGCAAATCGGATGAATAGGAGCGGCGTAAAGTGAAATTTCGGAAAAAATACCGGACTCCCCTCCCCCTTCCCGCTCCCCTTGCTTCACCCCACCCCTTCTGAGCCCTCCCTCGACGCGGCCTAATGGCCAAACCCGGCGTGCGGCGCGGGAGGCCGAACTTTCAGACAGGCAAGCTGGGCAGTCAGTTTAAGCTTTCGCCCCATTCAGTCTCAATATATTTTTCCCCACTTATCAAACTAGTGATGCTGTAACACAACCAAACGGTCTCATATCATCTGTAGTAGTCGTATAAAACTATATATTTTGTTCACATATTTCCGTCTTCATACCATCAAAAAGTTATTTGAGGCACTACTCAAAATATCAATTCCGATTTGGAAACTGATTTCAAAAAGAAAATTGAACTAATTGTGTACATATCACCAATATTCCATGTCCTAACATCTTATTTTACATACATTTTACTTCTAAGATCTTCCGTTATCATTCCACTACCTGAAAGAATGAGCCGAAATTACGCACGAGCTCTTTTATCCTGCGATTCGATTTTTGATCTCAAAACGGCCTTTGTCTCCTTGATAGACTTCACCTGATGAATCTGTTTGCCCAAGTAAAATTTTAAAACTGTTTTCGTACTTTCGGACAAAATTGAAGAAGTGGTAAAATAGCGCGCAGGCGAGATGCATCCTGAATCCTACACTGTAACAAACATTAAAATCTAATATTAAGAATCGTGACATGTCCCAGCTTACTTAGTAAGTTATATTGATATAAAATGATTCTGTTATATTTGTATAAACTTGAAGATTGGAATAAATAAGGTCTTGTTGGATTGCTTCCTTGCGTGACTGACGTGCTCGGACTGTGCTCCAATATTTTACTAATTTTGACTACTTTCTTACATCTTTCAGGTACCTTTTGTTTTTAAATTGTTTTCTTTACTTGTTTACTTGTTACAGGAACGCGGAAAGAGATTTATATTGTCCGAAGCAGTGGAAAAGAAGTAAATAGTTATTTGTTTAAAAGACAGCGTAACGGACAAACGTGCATTTTAACGAGTTCAAAGACTTTTAATACATATTTGCTGTACAAATAAATTTAGTTTTGCGTAAAGGGTTAAACAACTAGTGAAAGTGTTGTAATAATTGTGAAAAACATCAAAATTCAAAGTTTCGCATATATTAGTAACGGAACATTTTGAACCTTGTGATTTCAAAAGAATATCAAAGTGGTGAATTTTTGTGGCCTTTAAAGAGGTAAAGTATAGTAATCTAATTGTATTTATTAGTTTGCAGCTTAGATCTATTAACGGAAACACACTCAACTCTACTCGCAATTAACCAATAACATTTAAATACTAATTAGAATCACATTTCTTTTATTTTTTAAATAAATACGTAACTTAAATTAAATAATTTAATACACGTAAATTAAAAAGATAATTTAGGAAACATTTTTGACACATAATCTGATTTCTCATCTAATTATTTATTCTCATATTTGCCACGCATTTGATACGCATTCGTGACAAGGCTACTATTCGCTATACACTTTCTACTCTGTACACTCTCAAAGCCGACCTTCTGAAAGCCTTCACACACGTAAACAAAAATTTAGATGAACATATCCGAAGGCTCGAAGAGGTCGTTCAAAACTCAGACGGTTGGACAACAATAGGCAACACCGCAGAAACTTTCAACCGTCCATCCGCGAAAGCAAAAACACAATCATCACAACCAATCATGACTCAAAACAGATTTGCTGTGTTAGATTATGACAATGATTTTCCATGCCTTCCCAATCCTCACTACCCCCTCCCATCATCGACACGTCCACCCACAAACCGACGCAAACAGGCTAGCAAGCGCAAAGAAACAAAGACACGTAGAGTTGCGCAACCTGGCCCACAAGTGAACAAGGACATTCCTACTGAGCCCACGAAAAAGGTACTAATTTTAGCAGATAGCCATGGGCGACAAATCTCCTCCCTGCTCAGTGGGAAACTCCCATCCAATTTCTCTGTCATGTGTGTGTTTAAACCTAACGGGAGGTTTGCCGACGTGATCAGTGAATTGGACACCCACACAAAAACTCTCACCAAACGGGATACAGTCATCATCATAGGAGGGCAGAATGACATCAATTTGGGTGGTCACTTTACACCTGAGCAACATGTTGACAAACTACAACGTGCCGCCCAAAACACGAACATTGTAATCTCGACTCTGCCCTTCTGGTACAACAAACCAACAATGTGCAAAGAAATTAGACATGCAAACAACAAATTAAAACTGCATCTGAGAGGCACACATGTTAAATTATTTGAGCTTAACTTTCTCTCAGAAAAACACTTCACCCGGCATGGTCTTCACTTGAACCTTGTCGGAAAACATGCATTCGGTAGCGAACTTGCCAAACACATGCTTACACCTCAGCAGTATCCTATCCAAGATTCGTCCCCACATACATCTCCTAGTTCTCTTCCATCCTCCGGAACCCCTTTGGACCCAATTACCTTATCCCCTGAACCTAATCCTTGTACTACCTCTCCCATTATTCATTCCCCTACATCTGTAACCCCTCCTTCCTCACCTCCTAACACTGCTGGGACACGATACTTCCTTCGACCACGCACTCGAGGTAAAAATGAGATAAATAAATAGCAATTACAGTCAGATGCAGCAGAAAAGCATCCGTGTAGGTACATTCAAAAGATTCAAATAATGCATCATAATGTGCAATCTCTTTCAAATAAAATTGAATTTATCGAGGCAGCATTAGAGTGTGATCTCAGTCAAATAGATGTTCTTTGCTTTACAGAACATTGGTTATCTCATAATGATATAAACACACTCCAAATTCCTAGTTTTTACCTTGCAGGATCTTATTGTAGAGCAAGGGAATCAAATAAAGGCCCTGCTTACGGAGGTTCGTGTATTTATGTAAGAAATAATATTGATTCTACCTTATTGTCAGAATTCAATTTATATGCAGTTGAAAAAGTTTTTGAAATAACAGTTGTACATCTTACTACGCTCAACATTATGCATCTACAGACCTCCAACAAAGCAAGCTTTAGATTATTTCAATTTCGTAGAAAATCTAGAGATAACTCTGAACAAAATTAGTAATCTCTCTTTTAAATCCATTGTTGTATGTGGAGATTTCAATATTGATTTTCTGAGCGAATCCCACGAAAGAGAGCAGTTCCTCAATTTAATTCATTCTTTTAATTTAGATATTACAGTGAACGTACCTACACGGAATACTCTTAAATCACAAACAGCAATAGATCAAATTATAATTAACAAAACCACAACTAGATATGAAATAATAACGAATAATCTAGGTTACAGTGACCACGATGCACAAATTCTTAAAATTACTAATAACATGAATACTGACACAATAAATAAAACACGCATGTGCAGAGCATTTATTACAGTTAACATAAAGTTATTTACGGACTACTTGCTGAAAGAATCATGGGAGGCAGTTTATAACGCTATTGACACAAATGAAAAATATAATTTATTTTTCTCAAAGCTTTCATTTCTCTTTAACGCATGCTTTCCTATTAAAAAGAGAAAATTAAACATTTCACGAAAAAGTAATACTTGGATCACAAAAGGAATTAGAACATCGTGTAAAAATAAAAGTACTCTCTACTTTATTTCTAAACGTCATGACGTATCTCAAGATTTCCTTATCTACTTTAAAAAATACAAAACATTGTTACGAAAAGTCATAAGGCAGGCTAAAATCATGAAAAACGATCAGGATATTTTGAACTCAAATAATAAAACAAAAGCAATGTGGAATATAATAAAAAATACTACCAAATCAACTAGAAAACCCGTAGAGAATGTTTTAAAATATAACGATATAAATGTGAACGATCCGGCAACAGTGGCTAATCTCTTTAACCAATACTTTTCGAGAATTGCTGCCGATCTCACTAAGGGTCTTCAGCCACAAAATTCAAAAACAGACTGTTCACCCAAAATTTTAGACACAATGTTCGTTTCCGAAACTTCTTCCTATGAAATTCTCAAAATAATCGGTAAACTAAAAAATAAATATTCGTCCGGTTTAGATGAATTCCCGGATTCTTTGTTAAAGACTTGTGCGTATGCCATTATACACCCGTTAACTCACATATTTAATGCATCTTTATGCACTGGAACGTTTCCAGATATTTTCAAAACAGCTAAAATTAAGCCGCTTTTCAAAAAAGGCAACAAAAATGAAATTCAAAATTATCGGCCCATTTCTCTTCTATCAGTTTTTTCAAAAATATTAGAGAGACTTTTTTACGTACGAATGGAAACCTTTCTCACTAAACACGACGCGCTTTCAGATTGCCAACATGGATTTAGAAAATCAAAATCAACGGAAACAGCTATATTTTCTTTTCTTAAAGATGTCGCCTCATCATTGGATCAAAACGAGGCACCTATTGGATTATTTTTAGATCTCTCAAAAGCTTTTGACGTCATTGATCATGTCATTTTACTTTCCAAATTACCTTCATATGGAATTCGTGGTATTGCTCTAGATTGGTTATGTTCGTACCTTAAACAACGATCTCAGAGAGTTGAAATACCTTACTGGAATGATGGAACATTACGTACGCACCTTTCCGACTCTTTGCCCATTGCATGTGGAGTTCCTCAAGGATCGATTTTAGGCCCTATTCTGTTCCTACTTTACGTAAACGATATGCCCTCGACGATTCGAAACGGAAGAACAGTTCTCTTTGCGGATGATACGAACATCCTTTGCAATAAAGAAACCGTAAATAGCACAATATCAGATGTTTCAAATTGGTTTCGAAATAACAAATTAATAGTAAACGAAAAGAAAACGGTTTTAATGCAGTTTTCCATATCAAATAAACAATTCTGTGCTCCATTGAAAATGAACAGTGTGCCATTGACTGATGTTAAGGCAACAAAATTTTTAGGTCTCTCAATTCAGTCAAACCTTAAATCGAACGTCCATTTAAATGAATTCAACACAAAATTAAGTTCATTATGCTACGCGTTCAGAATTCTTGCAAATTCAGTCAGCCTTCATACTGCTCGTTGTGTATACTTCGCGAATGTTCATTCCCGCCTGAGATATGGCATAATATTCTGGGGAAATACATCTTATAGCTCCCAGACTTTAGATTACAAAAACGAATTGTACGAATAATAACCAAATCCCACCCACGTGATTCATGTAAGCCTCTCTTCATTAATCTAGGAATTCTACCATTACCGTGTCTTTTTATTTACGAATCAGTGGTTTTGTAAAAAATGACTTGCTTAAGGGCGGGAATATATTTTCAGAAAATGCCGAAGTCTATTACTATAACACTCGACGTAGAAATCATATTCATCAGGTGGCAGTATCAACAGCTCATTACAAAAAAATCACATACAATACATGTACATTATTTTACAACACTTTGCCAGATGACATTAAACGATTAAATTCAATAGAAAAGTTTAAATCACAAGTGAAATCGTTTCTGCTGCATAACTGTTTCTATACAATTAGATACTATACTGAGCATCACAAGAAAAGTAACATTAATTTTAACAATGATACATAATGCATTAATTACCATTTGGACTGTATAAATGAGTATGAACAACATGTAACAACTATTGTACTACAGCTTCCGGGTCAATGACCCCCATCTCGATCAGGTTTTTCGTCCAGTTTCCCTGATCCATTGAGCAAATGCTGAGATGGCCCTTGTTTTGCTTCTGGACATAAATGTAACTTCATTTTCTGTGCACGTCTTCTAGAATTCAGTGGAAAATACAATTATTCAAATTATCGTTTCCATGTTGTCGCGGCAGGAAGTAATAAGAGCCAACATTTATTGCTTATTTATCTTTGAAAATAGATTTTATTACATGGGATTTTTTTTCTCCCTTTCGAAATTCAAAATTTATTGCTTATTTACCCTTGAAAATAGGAGTGGGAGTTTTTTTTCTCCCTTTCAAAAATTCAAAATTTAAGTAGTATATGACTTAGTGTAGGGATCACAGAATTTTGAAAATGTGCACACAATTCACTTTTCCCCATAGCACGTCATACGCAGTTTTTTAACTGTTTTTTGACGTAAAATAAATAAATAAATAAAAAATAAAGTATTACATTTACTTAATCTGCGACTGTACACCACCCCTGCGAAGCGGAGGTGAGCATAAATAGTAAAACACGTCTTTCAGGATTTTCGAAAATATTCACAAATATATATATATATATATATATATATATATATATATATATATATATATATGACGATGGCCAGACCAGAGGAAGGGAAGTTTTGACTATTATAGTACTTATATTATCGTGTCTATGGCGTTTTTTAATTGGCAGTTTGGATATGATTCTTTTTATTCCTTTCGGTAATGTTAACTTAATTCGTGGGTGTGGTCCGTAATGGGGATTATTCGATGCTTTATAGATTACTTCATGAGATGGATGTGGTGTTGGTGGTAAAGGTGGACGATAAATAATTGACGAAATAAAATGTATATTTATTTTTGTTTATTTTGTATTTAAATTGGGAATGTTGGCGACAAATATGGAATTCTATTGGGAGGGGAGTCCGTTGACGTCGTTCAATGTACCTAAATGTGTTCTCTGGTACGTTACATTTTTCTTTTCTAGAGGACCATATTTTTTTATCCACTGGTACATTATATTTTATATGACCTGGTGATGAGGGTTCACTTGCACTGCTGGCAGCTCCTGAGAGCTTTTTATATTCTGACTGCGTAGCATCACTCACTGTCCTTTTGCGGGTGAACGCTGCCTCCAGGTTTGTGGGCTGGCCTGCCAGCTGGCCCGGCTGAGTGTCCATGGACACGGTACTGACCTCGGACTCATGTTATAGGTGTGAAGTTTGTTGCTGTATTTCCATAACGTCCGAGGTGACACCATTGAGAGAGATGAAAGATACACCATCGGAGTTCGTTGTAGTGGTGTCCATGCCTTGTAGGATTTGTGCGGCTGCGCATAATACTTCGAGCATGTTTGGATCGAAACTAGATTTATCGAGTTATTCGTTACCGGGACCCGGCAATTAGAGTTTTTCTGTCGAAAATTCGCCATTTCCCGCCGCACGATTAAAATTATTTTTTTTTCGAAAGAAGTAATCTGAGGAGAAAAATTGGAAGAATTTTGCAATCCAATATACAAAAAAATAATAAAATGTTAACAATAACTTTAATAGGAAGGAAAAATGTATGATGTTCAGTGGTGAAATATACTATGCAATGCTACAAAAAAGCAACAAATATTTTCATTTCCTTCATGTCTTGTACTCATTTAATCATCTCTTATTACAGGACTCATAATATGAATAATAATAATAATATAATAATAATAATAATAATAATAATAATAATAATAATAATAATAATAATAATAATAATAATAATAATAATAATAATAATATGAAGTTTCATGAAATTCCTGGCCCTAATTATCACTGTTGCACATGCGCGTCTGATTGATGAAAAAAAATAGATTTTTTCTCAGATCTTCCAAAGTCAAGGGGAGAACTGTTTCGGGTTACCTGACAAGATTTATTGCAAAGTACAGTAACTACTGATGAACTACTACTGAAGAACGTTTAAGTATGTATTTTACATCACTAAGAGAGGTTCGGTTTGGCGCGAGCGAAGGGGCCCGACCCGGCCCGAAGCGACAGGGCGAGGCACAAGGAATATTTTAGCCCACTGGAGATGAGGCAGGCGGGGCATGTTGTCCTCATTACTAAGATTTGGCCTTTGTGAGAAGTGTTCATAACTCTTGGATAGTCAGGACCCTAACTAGCACGTTTGAAATGACAAGGTCGAGCTTTTCCAAAACTTGACGTGGCAAATTAATTACGAGATATCCTGACACACGAGAAACACCTCGCTGGATAATAAGAACTGCAAACTCGATATTGGACGCGGTGACCTATTTCAAATTACAAATCGGATGAGAAACGAAATTGGATCATGGCAGGAGTAGCGCCGATCTAGGTGCAGAAACTGTCGGGAGACAGGTTCGGTCTGACGGGTGTAGGAGAAAATCGAGACGTCGTGGTAGCGGACACGAATTGCGGGTAGCACCCGTGCACTCTATTCGATTTAAACCGACTCAAACAGAATGTCACGCAGTGACTCCCTGTCTCACTATTTCACTCACTTGAACGCCCAGATACAGTCTCACTCTTTGTACCCTTGATTGGACACAATCACGCTTCAAATTCGACTGCGACAGTTCGGATTACTTTCAACAAAACTACGTGTTCACTCAGCCATTGCGCATTCACTTCTAAATGAAATGCGACATGATGGAATATTCGCGAAGAAAAGATAAGTATATTATCATTTTTTATCATTTTAAACTTGGAGTGTGTACTGTACGTTACAAAAATTGGTTGGTTATCAGGGGGTTAAAACTACGTTTTGTGTTAGCTCTCGTGAGTGTGATTAAGTCGTCCTGACTTTTATGTATGGTAGGAGGTACGTGATTGTGATCTCGCCCTTCCACGAACGAATAAATTCCCTGCGTCTGCAGTGATATGTACAGTACTGGAAACATAAATTGATCGCGGCCGTCTGCGGCTAAGTTCAGCTTTTGCACGGCTTGGACAGCCCTTGTCATGACGAAACGTCGCAGGCGGAGCCTCACAAACCATCGTAGCCAATCTCAACGCACGGGGGAGTGCCCTAACAAAATTACGTCGTACAAAATGGCGGGCGCCGCCAGTTCAGATGTGGAAGTATTTCAAATGAAAAATATATGAAAGAAACACTTCAATGAACATGAAAGTAAATTCATTGAAATATATATGAACTCATAGCACTTAACCACTGTTAACACAATTCTTTTTTAAGAAATTACATTGATGTCAGATAAAATAACACTAATTTTAGAACAGTTACGTTCTTATAGATATTTAAATTCCAATATTCTTGTCCAACCGCAATTTATGAACTTTATCAAATGACCAGTTTACTACAGAATCTTGCGATAAGAAAAACGATTATAATTGCATATTTTCAATTGTTCATATGTATATTACATTTGCAAAAATGCAAAATACTGTCTTTCTCGAATCGTTAGGACTTCTAAGGAACCATTTCAATAAGGGAAAGTAAAATTCAAAGACCAGCTGTATATTTATCATTAAAGTAACAATTAAACTAGATATTAAGCAATTAATTTGCATCTCATGTCAAAATTGTTATTTTGCTATCATCAAATCAGGGGCAATTTGGGGACAATCCCCGGCAGGAATAGCGCACATTTCGGAATTGTTTATAAAATTGTTAATTGTTGCAAAATTGTTAATTCGCAGTATTTGGTTCTGGGACATCAGAAAACCCTTCCCACTTTAGAATTGCAAAAATTGGAAATTGTTTATAATTTTACAAATTTTGCAATTCTGTTTTATTCTCTCATCTCCTTTCCCTTTACACAAGATGCAAAATTCCGCAATCTAACCGGAGCTATCGCCTTTCGTTTTCGAGATATGCAATTGTTTATAGGATCTTAGCGTCTGATGACAACCCTCAGTTGTTTCCAACCCCCAATGCATTCGATCTTGGCTGTCAAGTATAAAATTCAAATAGTTTTGCAGTGTCTTGCTTTCTGCTGATTAAATTGTATTAACGATTTGTGACTTACGACAAATCGGTGGAAATTGTTGCTCATAAGCGGTTTTTTAACTTTCGATTCTTCATGTATCGTTGACACACGTTTTATTATAAATAAATTCTCTGGCAAATTTCAAAACGCTGAGACGAACTGTTATCCTGCAAATTTGAAGATTTCTTTGTGGTTGAATGCATTCTATTCAGTGGTGCAAAGTGTATGCCAATAAGTTTAACGTCTAGCGAGGAAATTCATTATCAACAAATTATTTTGCAAAATGCTTTTGGACAGAGCGGTGGCATGAGAGATCATTTTCGTATTTATTCCACGAGGCAAGTTTTAGGCAACAGATACATTCTGTGTATTAATTTTAATTTTGGTGAAATTGAATCACATGTGAATTTTCAAATACAACCATTTTACCTGTAATCAATATATCAATAGAGAAATTCAATTATGTCTCATTTGTTAATAATTTAAAGAGTAATAATGTGGATTTGACACCGGGCTTGAGCAATCCTTAACTCTAAGGCAAGCAACGCTTATCATTGGCTCTTCTAGTAATTCAAGTGGCCTAGCCTCGGAAGATTTCCCCGTTCTCCTCGCCTTAAAAGGCATAAGAGGCGGAGTCTGTAGAAAGTGGCACCAATTCAATAACACTTCCCTCCCCTCGAGAATGCTTCGTTACTCCCTTTTGTAGGAACACGTTCTTGTCGTGTATTAAATTGTGAAAAATAATTGAAATTCAATATAATAAACGAATAAGAATTTCTTTGCATTGTAATGCTACACACATTTAAATATAGAAATAAAACATGCAACTAAACAGTATACACATGTTTTAGGAAGACGAAACTTCTTTCTTATTATAACACTCATTTGTATACTTTTCACAGACAATATTTAGAAGTACACCATCAGTCTGATGATTTGTTCTGTAATAATCGATCTTATACCTAATTGACATGTAATGATAGAAATTTCTAACGTCTGGTATGGGAAATTAAGCATGAGCTCAGTTAATTTTAATGAGAGAGCAATTTTGTGATGAAAATATTTTTTTAATGCATATATTCCAAGTCCATATACATCCTTACATTAATTAACGTTGTTTCCATTTCCATTGAAGGCAAGGACATAACATCCCTCACGCGCCTATGTTTTTAAATGACTCTCAGAGAGGTCACTTGCTCGAGTCGCCGTGTTATTGAATTGAACTCTTGAAATGTTCTGTTCATACAGTAGTTCCCGAAACACGTAAATTCCAACAGGCGATCTCAAACTTATAGTAGTAGCACCCTACTTTCAAACATTAGTAGATACCGCGGACTGTGAGACCCCACGTCAAGTTCGAAACATACTTCATTGTCGTTCATGAGCATGTGTTAATCTGTCCAACTTTTTTTGTGTCGGAGGGGCTGTGATTCTTGGAGAGATAATCGTGTAGTGGACATGCAAACCACTCTATGCACCTAAGCGAGTTCGTTTCCTAGTGTGGACAAAACGTTTGGGGATTGGAACCCTTTCTGCGGACTTCATGAATTATTATAATACTGCGATACCGAATAATGCGTCCTATTATCATTATAGTTTTAATTCAATTTTTTGTCTTTCATTTTGTTTGAATTTTAATCAGTTTTCTGTTTCTTATATAATTTTGTTAATGTATTTTAGAAATGGGGTTTAACTGATGCCAATATTATACTTGATTTAAGCTAAATTGCTGTTTCCAAGTACTCGCAGTTCAAGTCACGTCTTACTGCGATCGGTGAGCTGAAGAATACCTGTATTAAGAGTGGACTGACAATATGCCAAGCTTCAGAAAAAAAATTTCCGGATCTCGAAGGGAATATTGATGACTAAAATAAAAGATTGTAAAATGTCGCGATCGTAATAGTTGTGACTGTCAATCAAATAATATCCTAGCTGAATCTATAGCAAGGGCGGTCAATTTTGCCCACATGGGCATTCGTGTTCTATTTATGCCTCGCGGGTGCTGCCACTCAAAATCGTCGCTGCAGCGGGCAACGAAAGAAATTTGAGCGAGGAAACATTCCTGGGAGGTGGGTAACTTAATTACAAAAGAGAACAATGTTTTCATGAGGTTTTTATTCAATAAAACATAATAACTGTTGTAAAAAGCGCTTATTTATTGGAAAATAGAAAAATTCGTAATGAAGATTTTCTGAGAAATAGAATTATACAGAGTCCCACCAACTGTGGGCCACCTCATAACTTCTAAACGGTTCCCGATATCGAAATGTAGTTTTCGCTTAACAATGCGGAATCATGGGGGAAGTAATGTGCGATAGAGATATAATTCGAAAAATTTTTAGTTTTCAAAAAAATTAATTATCTTTGATTTTTTAAATGGGGCCATATATTTTTTCACTAGCGATAGATAATCATATATAGACGAATGCATTCATGTAACATACGTTAATATTTTGATAGTATATTGAGTATAAAATTATACTTTCAGACATATGATTTTGAACTAAATGTACGAGATTTCCTGTTAGCAACCATTGCCATTGTCGCATTAGGGGAAGATTGCCTTCGCGGCGCCGGCACTTTTGCGAGAACAGGGGAAAGGTCGCGAAGGCCACTTTCCCAAAAGCGACAGTGTCGACGGCTGCAAGAAGAAAAATTGCACGTATAATTTCAAATCTCAAGCCTCATAATATAAATATATAAAAACGGGTTTATAAGTTTATATTATTATCGGTTTATTACATCACTACCAATGCGTGAACTATTTTTTTTATTTCATCGCAAAATATCAAAAATTACTAATACAGCCTTACCAATCCGTTTGAATTCATGTAATTCTGCAATTACAAAGTTAATTGTGAATTAACTTAAATTAATTGAGTAATTTACATTAATTAAATTAAGTTTAAAAAATTAAAGACTATTGAAATATTTTATTGAAGTTTCTCAAGAAAATGTTTCAGTCTATCAGAACGGAGATGGGGATGTACGCTTTCTCTAATTGTAAATTGGGAGTCAGAAAATAAACGGACGCAGAATATTGCCTGGGACGTGGGAAAATGAATATTACGCAACACTGTCGCTTAATGTCATCATTTGACGACTTTCCTGCTTTCGAAACATCAAAATATTTTAGAAGATAACATTATTATTCAGCTTCATTTGTTAGCATAACGTACTCGATAAATGGATTAAGACGTACTTTTTTCGTTGGGACTCATCAGGGCTCTAACTTATCGCACGGTAAAGAAGTTATTTCGCTCAATGAAAGTAAGTTAAAATTAATAGTTTTTTACGAACGTTATTCTGGTGTTTCCATCACCAAACAATTGTAATATCAAAAACTAGACTATTACCATGCATGCCGCCATTAGTTTTTATTAATCAAAATTTCGAAAAAACGTACTGCTAGCACTTCGGTTAGGACATTATAATATGTAATTTCAGTACATTGTCCATAATCGTTACACTACGCAAAATTGTGTGGAGTGGATAGTTAACGTCAGAAAATAACTCCAGTTACTTGTATTGATATACAGGACTGTTTGGTTAACTGCGCCAGATATACTTTTTTTTTTGTTTTTTGCATTTGTTCATCTTAAGTTAACCAAACTTATTATATAATAATATGAAGTTAATATAAGAAACAGTAATACAAATTATTAATTTTCAAGTTTTAGCAAATTTCGTGGGATGCAGAAACGTAGACGAAAAAAGATTCACTTAACTGCAGTATGGGATTAACTGATGCTCTTATTGTGGTGACGCGAATTATTAAGAGCATGCTGAACACAGTTATACGAGTATATTATAAATAGGAGACAGATTTTAATGAAATATCATTTTTACTTTCTTGCATACCTACGTATATACGGAGTGATATACGTAATGTAGAGAAAGTTATGTAATGTTGCGCGAAAAATATTATGTAATGTTGCGCGGTGGATTTTCGGCAGAAAAAAATTCATTGCCGGATCCTGATAACGAAAAAGTGGATAAATGCAGTTGCTTAATTAAAAGAAAAAAGTCCTCTAATATGTGATGTAGCCAGAATTCCTATTTTGTTGGTCCTTGATACCGAAAACTAAATTGCAAGCGAAACGCCGCCGTCTGTCCGTCTGTGAACACTACTAGCGCTTACACCATGCGTAGGATTTTTTTCAAATTGAAGAAACATCTATCTATCTGTAGTTGAAGATTTGTAATTTTGAAAACCATTCTTTAAAACTTGGGGGTTTTTAGATCATGCCCCAAGGACATTCTCGAAATTTTCTCAAAAGTTTTGTTCAAAATTTTTTCTTTAAATTTATTGTAATAACAGAGCAAAATACACTTATAAAGTGACATAGGTTCTATTTTCACGGTTTACAGGATTTTCAAAAATTGCAAAAGTTTGAATTTTTCTAGCGTCTTCTCACAACTGAAAAAATTGCAAATTTTATTTGCGAAAATTGACCAATTGAATAACAAAAAATTAAACTAATGTTAAAACGATAATAATATAGAAGATGTAGCATTACAATACTATGAAAATCGAAAACAGTACACTGATTTTTGGAAGGTTTAGATACCTGTAAATTCCTTTTATCCAAAAGCACAATTTTTTGGAATTGATCACTTTTATCAATAATCCTGCGATATTTAAGAAGCTATTTAAACAGTAAAAATAAAAAAATGCCATTACATATTTATGGGCTTTAAGAGTGTAATATAAATATATTGGGGATCCTATTGTATTTTATTTCAATTATCTATGTCCCCGTCTGAAGTTGGGGCTCATGGCAGTTGCATAGGCCAAAGGACGGCCTTGCGAACAACTAGAAAACTCTAGCAGAAACTTCTACGAATCTAATACGAACGATATGTTAGAAAGAATAAAGATATCAAGTTTAGAAATTAAGAATACTCTTCTTATTCCCTTACAAAAGTTCAAAATGTTAGCAACTCTCTGATATTTGGAAACAAAATAAAATCGCCGTTTTTTGTAAGCTTAAAAAGTCTTCGTACACACCTGTTGAACAAAACATATTAAGTTATTTAATACTGGGTATGAATTCCATTTGCTTTAATTATTGTCTCTAGTCTTTGCAACATAGATTTCAGCAACGTTGCCGTAGTCGCAGGGTCAATTGAACTTCGGTCTCTCAGACCTCTCATGTTAAATATTTTTTTATTAGACAAACTGTATTTTCTATTTTCAATCCCATAACTGATCACATATGACCTACGGGATCATATGTGATCAGTGAATATTAGGGAATTTAAGACGTGAATGAATTTGCTTTCTTAGTGTTTTAAGGTAGCTATGATCTAGTGGCGCCTCTAGGGTGACCAGATTAGTAGCCAGGGAGGGCACCAAATATAAGAATATTTACCGCTTAAATGTCCGACCTATTTTCATTACTGGACATTTGATTGATGCAAAAGTCTGGTCTAAGGGATCCTAATTCTTTTGTTAATATTCTGTCTTCATAATTCAAGTTTCTGTTGGGTAAATATATTACTTTATTCATGTTAAAAATGGATGACAATATTCATATTGTTTTGTGAAATTTTTAATTTAAAACACGTTTACGAATTCTCGTACAGATCAAAATACAACCAATTTCGCACAGAAGCATTGAGGAACAAATTTTTTAAACACCGTGCTAACAAACGTTCCTAACGTGTTTGCAAATGTCAAAATTCAGGCAGACACATGGCGCGGTCGCACATGATTTGTGACCGACGAGTGCAATAAGCTCACATAATTCTCTCTCACTTTCTTCCCTACAATGAAGAAACCATCCTCGTGTTAAAGAGCCAAGCGGCGGCCACAGGTCTCCTGTGTCCAATGCCCTGTTGCCAAATCCTGAGCTGTTGCCACTTGCTCGGTTATCGCTTCCCAGCTAGGATAACACAAATTACACTGCTGGCTTGAATAGCCGTTACAGCTTTCTTTCGGAAAATAAGGGCTTCAGTGCAGCTGGTAATTAGTCGATTCTCAAAAATATTTAATTGAAGAAAGCACCTACCATTGACGCAGTTATTCACTTTCTATTCATCTGACTACCAATACAAACAATAAAAAACCGGTCTTATTTTCTTGTTTTATTGGTAACGGTTACGTAATATATTACAACTTTTATATTACTAACACTTCATTCTTCTAATAAACCTTAAGGGAATGACAGAGACACGGCTGAGAGACAAAAAAATATATAATTATTGAAAAGCAAAACGATATATAAAATTCCACGTCTACAACTGATTTCAAAGTCATTTGTCAGATACATACTCTAATGTACAGAATAAAAATGAGTAGTGCAGGCTAGGATTTGAACCCGAGATCTTCAGCACAAGAAGAAGCCACCCAACCAAATACGCTACGATATTGTCCTTGGGCAGGTCACTGCTGTAGTGTTTTGAATATTACAATGTTCTTGATGCCAGAAAATTCTTTCGAAAAATCGCAAAAGCTACTGTTTATTTCAGACAAAATTCTAAATAAAACATATTTTAAAATTTAATATTTAAAACGATTGCACTTGGAAATAAATCTCCAGCATGTGTATTGGTGGTGTTCGAAAACATATATATATTGTCACTATATAACTCAAACTTTTGCGAAAAACACTCATATTTTAAGAAACGTGCACATGAGATGATTTGAAAGAGTAATAATGAAGAGCAGATTACATTAAGAAAGAAATATGTATAATTATCATTCGTCTAACGCAGTGTATTCTTCAGACAACGTTCACAGAAGTAACGAATAGTACACAGAAAACTGCCAGAATAGCGAACATTCGTTTCGGTATATTTTTCAGTTTTAGAGGAATATCATTTTGTCACTCAATAGATCTTCATTGTATTAATTGTAATAATTAATTAATTAATTGTATTGTAATAATTTTTTCAAATATACAATTTGTCCGATTTGTTACACACGAGGAAGCTTTAAGTTAAATTTACTATGCGCACGAATAATATGAAACAATTGAATATTTGTAATATTGAAAAATTAAAACTTTGTATTGAAAAAGACTTACAATGTTTTTAAGTACACGTTGCAAAGGTTGCGATAGCTCAGTGGCATCGTTACAGTTTTCCCTGTAACGTTACTGACCGCGAGGCCCTAGAGTTCGAGTTCCGACGTTGGCGGATGTTCGACTGTGGTTACATATGTAGGTCGAAAAACTTTGGAGCCGTTTTTAAGAAAAGTTTGAAAATGCTTCCCAGGGACTTCAACTAAATTACCCCAAAATTTAAAGAATTATTTTCAAAATCGCAGGGCCTCGATTCGGGCCAGATCGTTAATGGAAAATTAGTTTTGACAAAAATTCTACGAATAGTTTACACACTAGTGTTCACAGAGAAACAGACAGACAGACAGACCAGGGGACACATGGACGGAGAGACGGACGTTTTGATATAATAACAACACTCTCTTGGCAACTTAAGTCCCCAAAACGTGTAATTCCATTAAATTCTCGACATCGATTTACTGCAACATTACATACATGCCTCTCTAAATATTACTTTTGTTACTCCGTATGTTTACGAGGAAGTAAAAATAAATATATAAATAAATACACTTTCACACACCACACAGTAGGTTACCCGCAAAAAAGAATAATTACAGAGCCCGAATTCCTGCCCGTGAGAATGCAGTTCTAATGTTATTACATAAACAGGGGGTCCCACCAACTATGGACCACCCCCACAACTTCTAAACGGTTCAGGATATCGAAATAAAGTGTTTGCTGAATAATGAGGAATCATGGGGCAAGTAACGAGCCGTAGAGAAATTATCTATAATATTTTTAATTTTCGAGAAATATAATCATCTTCGATTTTTAAATGGAACTATATATTTTTATCACCAGCAATGGATAGACCATGAAAAGAGGATTAAAATGATGTATCATTTGCTAATATTTTGATAGTAACTTGAGTATAAAATTAGGCTTTCTGACATGTGATTTTGAATTAAACGGGTAATCGTTGCAACTCTCGCTTTTGGGGAAGGTGGCCATCACGACGTCTAGACTGTTGCGTCTTGACTGAGAGGGGTGGCAGTGGGGGATAAGAGGCATAACTACAGTAATTCTTAGTGATGGAACAGACATCACACTAAGAAATACCAATTTTGACAATCAGAATGGGAGACATTTTCCATTTATTTATTTGGATTTAACTTGCCTTCTACTAAAATTTCAAAACATTGATCGTTCCAAAGAACGATATAAAAAAATGGTAGCATAAAGATGTTAATAATAATAAATATCATTTTCAAACTGAATAAGAAGCCAACCACCGCCTCTTCGTTGGTAAATGTCATTTTTAATTAAAATGATCACTCGTCCACTTTGCAACCATACGACTGCTGTTCTTAAATGGAAAAGAAAACTATACACTTCCGTCTTCTGCATTTTCAAGTTTGAGGCAGCACTTGGCGCTATGAAATGAGAAACTCACTAATCAGAATGAACAGTACCGAATGCAGATATGCATTTTTGTTAAAGTTTGGTAGTTACACTAATAGAACTGTCAAGAGTATTTCAAGTTTTTTATTACTTTGTTCTTCTGGTAGTACGTGTTTAAATAGGAAGTTAAGTTACTGTGAATAATAAGAGAAAATGTCTACCATCTATTATTTGATGAATTAATCAAGATATTACAACGAAAATCTTTAAGAATTCATTCGCCTCCCATATATTAAAGTGATAGTTTGTTTCTGCACTGAGTTCGAGTTCGGTAAATTTAGAAATGACCTTTATAATTATTATTATTATTGTTATTATTATTATTATTATTATTAATTTTATTATTATTAATTTTATTATTATTATCGTTTTCGCTACAATATTTTTATTTCGTTTTTTTCGATTATCGTTGATTTGGAATTTCAGAAGAAGAAAAGTTCAACTCAGATGAACAACTGGGAAAAAATTCTCATTCAGATCGTTAAAATTGATGTATGTTCATATGTTTTTCATGTCAAGATCATGAATTGCTGCAATTACACCTTCATCCTACACGGTCATCTCTCTTACACTCCTCTCTTCACAAAACAGTATCAACGTCGCGAAGGCCACCTTCCCAAAACGGCGACTGTTGCAAAGGCTACGCGTTTACTTGAAAATCTGATGCCAAAAAATCTAATTTTATACTCAAATTACTCTTAAAATACTAACATATGATAAATCATTTTATTCCAATATTCATGATGATAACATTGCTGATGAAAAAATATATAGTTCAATTTAAAAAATCAAAGATGATTAAATTTCTCAAAAACTAAAACTATTATAGAGAATTCCTCTACCAGCCTGTTACCTGCCCCAAGATTTTGCATTGTTCAGCGAAAACTGCAACTCGATACCCTGAACCGTTTAGAAGTTATGGGGGTGGTCCATATTTGCTGGGACACCCGGTATCATATAAACATTAGAAACCCTATGTAACTTGATCGATGATAAATGAAAGCGATTGCTGTATACTAAGCGAATGAATAGGGATGACTAAATACGTCTCGTAGTGGAAACCTCGAAATGTTTACTTTTCATAGCGTCAACTTCGGGTAGCTATATTTTCTTAATTAAACCCCAAAATATCCAAGCAATTATTTCAAATTAAATAAAACTACAATTTTATTGACAATAATACTAACCTGATATGACTTTCTACAAACAATTATAAGGAGATGTGAACTTCTTCATCCTAAATCGTTACTTTTAATTTTAACGATTATGTTAATGTTTGCTACTCAGAGACACGGAGCATGCTCCAAAGAACCCAATAAGTAAACGAAATTGAGGATATTATGATTATTATGTCGTAGTAGCTTCATTGTTGAAATGACGACTGATTCTTTCATATGAGATTTTCTGTGTTTCATGAAGATGACCTCGGCGTATACGTATTTCGAAGACGTGTAAACTTCCATGATTTTGACGCGATAAGCGATGACCTCAAACAATCCACTTCGATTCAGAGGGTAGTGTCAAAAATCATTGGCGTGTTAGTGTCGAATGGAAAAGAATGCGTCTAGGAATTGTTCTGAACTTCGAATAATTGAATTTTAAAACATGTTTATTTGCAAACTTTGCACCTTCATTGAAATTTACTTAACTGCATACGTAAGTTCACATTCCTTCAATTACACATGTCCATAAATAAACATATGTCATTACAATATTATAATAGTATTATTACTTTTTCGCATATTCCATACTGATGCGATATGCTTCGAAAGGCAGCAGACTTACTGGTTAGAATGAAATTTTGAATGTTATAACAATGTATTTCGTATTTGGAACGTGTGAATACTGAGGAGCTGGAAGCTTTAATGTCAATATTTATACGTCAAGACAATTAATGCAAAATTATTGTTTTCTTGTATATTTAATTTGAAAATTTTTCCACAATTTTATATGTAAAGAATTGGCTTCCTAAGAAGGTGGATAAAGGCTTTCTCGAGGGAAAGCGAGTGTTACGATTTATGCTTACAAACTCAGCCTACTTCGCCTTGAAGCGTGTGGAGGAAGGACGCAATTTTCACCGGGAGGTATTTCTGAAAGGGAATTGATGACTCTTTCTTGCTTCCAAGTTGAAGATTGTTCGATAGCCGACTCGAGTAGTATTTTAAAATTTATGCTGTAATTGTTAAACAAATGGAACTTAAAGTATTTAGAATAAAATGAAAAATTAAGGAGCTGAAAACCAGGAATATCTAACCAGCAACAATTTTCGTGGCAATTAATGCAAGCGTTGTGGACGCTTGTCCCCTCCACCCCGTTAGGAACTTCAAATGTATTTGCCGGAGAAA